>WSYH01009883.1:0-24681 GCA_036426205.1 Ascaphus truei | reverse complement strand
TCACACAGTCTCCTCTCCCCCCCTCACGCGGTCTGGGCCTCCAGTTCTGCCTGCCTGCCTGTATGTGTAGGCTGTGTAGGCCTCAGTGAGTACTGGCACTGCGCCTGCCTCTGCTTTGGGTCCCTCAGCAGGTACGGTGGTGCCCAGGTGTAGCCTCTCCCCAGGGAGCGGTCTCTCCAGCTCGTGTGAGGCATGGATTTCATACCACGCTCTGAGAGCCCTTTCCCGGCGTTACAGCCAGGTTAAATCCCCACGATACTGATTACCAGCCCGCTTCCTGTCTGACGCGCCAATCAGTGTGAATTGGGATCTGTGTGGACGCGTTTTAGCCCTTTTTTTCTGGAACGCTACGACTCTGCTTTTGTCCGGGGTCACAGAGACTGCCCAGGTCTGGCTGCATGTCTCTAACATGGCCAGACTCTCCCCTGCACCAGAGGTGACAGCAGGAGCAGGCCATCTGCAAACCGCAGGGACTTGACCTCTGTGTCAGCCAAGGTCAGCGCCGGCGCTGTGGGGGACCCCTGGCCTCCATGATGTGTGTGTTAGTGTTGTGCTCAGGCTGCAGCCTCCCTGACGGAAGAATTCTGCCCTATTGTTGAGTACACATTATGTACACACGGTGTTCAATGTTCTCCCCCTATTCCACTTCCCAGTATTAAATAAACCTGGGTGCCAGATGGAGTCAAAGGCCTTTTTTAAATCCGCCACACGCACATATTGTTGGTGTTGTGGACGCGCTGGATGATCAGGCTCTCTCACCCCCCCCCCCCCCCCCCCCCCCCCCCCACCTCTTCCTCCTCCTCCCCTCCTGTCTCAGGGTTATGTTGCAGACACCTCTCCGCTGATTCAGATGTTTTCACACCTCCCTCTCTATGTAAAGTCCTCTCTCCCCCCCCCCCCCTCCCAATAAATCCCAAGCCCACTCTTTCTGCTGTGTGTGCAGAGAGGGCCTGGCACAGCACCAGTTCACTGCTCTCCCTCTGCACTTCCTGCGCACTGCACACACTCAGACTGCTCAACTGCAACTCCCCCTAAGCAGCTTATTCTGGGGGGGGGGGGGGGGGGGGGGGGGGGGGGGGGGGTGGTGACGTGTGAGGGGGAAGGTTAGGGAGGGTGGGGTATGAGGTGGAGGAGGGGTAAAAGAGAGGGATATGAGGGCAGTAGGGGGTGTGAGAGGTGGGTAACGCGGAGGTGACGGATTGGAGGGGGAGGTAGGGGACAGTGAGAGGTGTGTGGATGTAATGGGGAGGTGAAGGAAATGAAGGGGAGGGAGAGGCTGTGAGAGGAGTGCGGGGGTAACAGGGAGGTAAGGGATATGAGGGGGGAGGTGAGGGGTGTAGGGTGAGCTGAGGGTGTGGGGAAAGTTGAGGGTATGAGAGGTAAGAGATATTAGGGGCAAGTGAGAGGTATTGGAGTGGAGATAGTGAGGTCACCTATAGCTCTGCTCTGATTGGCTGACACTGCACAGCTATGTAAATGATCCTGTGACACGCCATCTATATATATACACACTGGCCAGCCGGGACACACAATGCCAGCATGCAGGTTTTATATTTCTGCCATCAGTGCCAAGTGCGTGAGAAATACCCAGCTCTCTGTCTCCCACCTCCCCCATCAGGGGGGGGGGGCGACTGCTTGTTTTAACCCCTTAACTGCCAGAAAGGCCTGCAATATTCACTAGATCTCCTCCCATCACTCCACGTAGCCCCGGCTACAAGTATATGTATACTGGGAACAATACAGAAGTAATCTTCTCCACCTATCACATGGTGCGATAAGGAATGAGACACTGTCCCCCTGATCTGCCTGGCAACATATGACAGGAGATATGGGATTGGATAAGAAGAACACCAGATAGACCTTGGATAGGAACTATCAGCTTGAGAGACACAGATGGGGGGTCCAACCGCCATTCTGTGACAGAGACACAGAGTGACAGCCATGGTGACAGTGAGAGGGGCCACAGAGAGACAGCCTGACACTCGCACGTGAAAGAGGAGGCTTGTATGAGACCGCTGGCCAAGAACAGAAAGAATGAGAGACCGCAGCAGAAACACATTCTCTGCACGCAGAGAAAAGGAGAAGAGCCCAGAGCAAGAGAGATGGAGATACTCGCTGAGCTGTTAAGACGCGACCACATAACAGACACCCGGGAGCGCTGTTCCTGAAAACCTGGGTATCACTTGTGAACGTACACACGCACCTCACACATATACCACCCCACGCAGGCCTGCAACACGCCTACCCACCATCTTAAGATAACAGCTCCATCGCCGTGCGAGCATACTGCCTGCGACTGCGGAACGAGCTAAAGGCAGTACCTCTGAGGCAGGCCATAGAGCGAGCGCCATTTTGGAGGAGAGAAATAATTTTGATCGGGTCACGTGCGCGGTTCAGCCAATGAGGGCGAACCGCTCCCGCCTCCACGTCGCTGTGGCTCACAGGCCCTCAAATCGCTCGGCCGTGTGCTCCGTCGCGAGCGCGCCTACAATATCCACGGCCTTACGGTGTATAATATATGTAACGTGTCAGGTTGGGAGGGTTGCTCTCTAAAAGTAGGGGGCACCCGGCTAAGGTGGCACCTAACATACACACAAAAGGAAGGTGAATGCTGCACTCCCCAACTAGGAAAATAAATATAAATAGCGGTGCTCCTGGTTCAGGAATCTGGGTGGTATTCCAAGTAAAGTAGGAAGGAAGAGCCTGGGCCCTACGGATTTGTGCTTGTGAAAAAAAGAGATTTATTAAGCCAGTATGATGACGTTTCGGCCCCTATAGCCTTTCTCAAATGCTAAGGCTGAGTCCCCAGTCTTCACTGTGGCACGCGCGCCCGGCGGGGGGGGGGGGCGGCGAAGTGCACAGCGCTAACCGCGATCTGCGAGGGAGAGGAGAATCTTGCGACGGGAGGGGGCGTGGTCGGGGATTTGCGGGGGCGTGGCCATTACGTCACGCGGCTGGTTCGCCCTCATTGGGTGAACCGCCGGTGGGGGCGTGGCCACGCCTCCGTCGCTAGGAGTAAACTCAATTTGATTGAGTTGGGAAAAACCCTGCCGCACGGCGCAGCTGCACCTTCTGCGTGACGGTGCGTACTGGGCCCAGCCCCATTGAGGGGCGGTGCTTACACGCACAGTGCACGCCGCGCCGTGCGCACAGGCTGTTACTGGGACCGCAGCCTAATGAGAAAGGATATAGGGGCCGAAGCGTCATCATACTGGCTTAATAAATCTCTTTTTTTCACAAGCAGAAATCCGTAGTGCCCAGGCTCTTCCTTCCTACCTAACACACACACACACACACACACACACACACACACACACACACACACACGTGGGTCCGACTGATATATTAAGGGAGGATGGACTCGAGTCCCACCCTGACAAATACAGGGAAATAACGAGTTACATTGGAGGCCCCGCTGAGATTCCCATTTTTCTATATTAATGAAAAAAATCCAACCCTCCCTTAGGCCGCGCTTATAGTGACGGCGACGCAACCGAAAACAAATGCATTGCCGCCGCCGCGTGCGGTTATAGTAAGCGCGACGGCGACAATACGACGGAGCGAAAACTGGTAGCCGGCAAAATTAGATTTTTCAATCACCTCGTGACGGCCCTTGAACCAATCAAAGGCCGGGAAAGCCGCGACGACGACGACGCCCGGCGACATACAACTTTTGCCTGTGGCGACGGGTGACGTCACCCGTCGTGTCGCCGTCGACGGCGCTATAAGTGCGGCCTTAGCTTCTTAGTAAATTAACGGGCCACGAGACAGTTTTGGTATTGTCCCGTGCCACCAAGAGAAGGCTCTTGATAAGCAACATGGAGACCAATATCCAACAGCACCCCCTAGTGGCTGGAGGTACAATTGAAATAAAAATGAGAGCTGCCATTTTGCACGTGTTGGGGAAGGCCGAGATAAAGTTGAAGTTTTTTTTTTAATAACAGGAATCCCAGAAGCAGTAGATGATGCAGGGATCAAGGGGCTGTTGGCTACGGTAGAACTGTGGGGAAGAGTATAGATAAAAAGAAAAGTGGTGCAATATGATGTACATGATCTATCGGTATTTTGTGTGTGTTGTGAAGTTATTGATCCTGCATGGGTACCCAAAAATATACTTAGCCCAGAGGGAAATGGGAGATGTAGTGTCATCACTCGGCATAGCCCTCATACTGGCTCGTGTGTTCCCGATCGTGCCCCGCTAGTAGATATGGTCAAGATATTTCTAGCAAAACAAGGGAAAACCCTGGAGGAGTTTTAAAACGATGCTCTGTGGCTCCCATACATCAACTAGAAACCCCCCTCACAACCCCTGAAACTCTTGATGGCCATGGGACAATTAGCAAAAAACAAAAAGTCTATACAGTCCCTCAGAGGGGATGACTATTATAGGCGATTAAGGATTTTCTCAAATAGTGTCCACCTGGGGAGAAGATGACTGAGAGTTGGATGGACAAGGCCACCCAAATGGTGCCAGAATGGGGGGGAATTTGATCAAGAAAAAAAGGTCCGGGTCACTGAAAGCCTAAAGGGAAAAGCACTGTCTAATATAAGTGTCATGGAACAGAAATACCCCTGTCTGACTTTTCTGTTCAGCCCCCCTCTCCCTTGGCAGTTCCCCCTGCTAGCAGCACTAGGATGTCACTTTCCTTGCAGTTCTCTCTCAGTGCAGATGGAATGGATACATTATGTATCTCTTTTTCCTTCCAGTCTGTCACACCCCTGGTTGCTCTGGCAACTTCTCCAGTCCTCCTAGTTTTGGGCTTTCCCATTTCCCCCCCTGTCTTTTGCTGACAGTTAGTGCAGTCTCACTGAACCTTTAGTGTGACCCTTGCCCCTCACTTCCTTTTCCACCATTACCTCTGGATGAGTGAGCACTGCTGTATACTCCTGTATGGTAGGATTATCTTCTCACCTGCTCTTAACTACCAAGGCACCCACAGAGAGACACTATTCATACATAACATCTCTTCACAAGTGACTGTATTTTATGCTACTTTCCCCAAATAAAGTAAGAAAAGAAACAGAACTTGTTGTGCTTGGAAAAGAGGGCCGAGTTGACACTATCTGGGCTAAATCATCTTACACATGACCCCTAGCTTCCAGAATAGTGAGAAGATACCGTGTGCCTTACAGACACTTACAGGAGCTGCTACTCCAGACTCAATGATAAAACAGAGCAGTCTCAGAAGCACCAAGTAGCTCAAACTGTACACTGCACAAGCAGCCTTTCAGAGAGGGCAGCAAGCTTTAACCAGCAAACAACCTTGCACACGAGGCAGCAGCTTTGCAGACAAACAGTGCTCCTTACACAAAACCTAATTGCCTTTCTCTGTCTGAGTGCACCCCCTGCACAGCCCCATAGTGAGGATCCACCATCTCACCTACCCCTGCGCACGTCCCCACGGCCAGCACCATCAAGGGCCACGCCACCGGACACCCGCCAGGACACGGGTCAGAGCCACCGGACACCTGTGAGTACAGCTACCCCTACGCTGCACGCTGCAGGACACCGCTCGGCATCATCTGAGACAGACGCCCATCGCTGGCAAGGTAAAAGACTGCACGCCACACGCACTGGCTAAAGGCCTACACACACCTACAGCATGGCAGAACTCAGAGCCTCACCAGACATCACGCAGGAAAGCGATCACTCAGACACAGAGACCGCTGCGCATCTGCAACAGGCGCAAGGCCCAAACGGATAGTCACACTGACACAAAAGGCCCGCGAAAAATATGAGACTGACATTGAAGCGCACCGCGCTAAATTAGAGTTGGCCTGGAACACTACCACACTTGGGATACGCAATGTCGCCACCGCTGGCAATTCTGCGCAACAGCTCGAGCAGGCAATAACGCAATTAAGGACCGATTACTCGCGTTATCAAGAACTGTCAGAAGCATACATTACTTACCTGACCAGGGCCAACACCAGCGAAAGCCTGCAAGAAAGAGACTTACAAAATGACATTGACCTTACACTTGACAGCCGCGTGCGGACCGCTATCACAGACGCGCAAAGCGTGAGAAAAGAGCTCCTCCTGGAGACCGCGTCGCAGCGCTCCAGCACATCAAGGCACTCATCAAGGTCAGCAAGATCAGTGCAATCCAACGTGTCCAGCGCAAGCGCAAGCGCTACCAAGGCGCGAGCCACCGCAGAGGCCGCACGCGCCAGGGCTGAATATTGTCGCAGAGAAGCAGCCATAAGAGCAGGAAGAGCGCGCATAGAAGAGGAGGAAAAGACAGCCGCCGCTACCGCCACTGCTGCCGCTACCGCCGCAGCGACTGCGCGCAGGAAAGCCGAATTCGATGCGGAACTAGGGGCACTTAATCAAGAGATGGAAGCCGCTGCCGCCATAGCCCAAGCTGAAGTCCTAGAAGCAGCCGCGCAACAGGACGGCGGTGAGCAACCGTACAGACAAATAGCCTCAGAGGATCCAGCCCAGCGCACTGAAGACTACGTAAGGAGCCTCTTCAGTGTAAACACCAGCGCACCATCTCAACACGGATGGAGTGACTCCACAGACAACGAAGACTTGCTAGGCCTACGAGGAGAAGATGCTGTTCCTTCAATGGTACATGCTGCCTGGGATAGCCACAGCCGCAATAGTGATCCACACGCCAGCGCGCACACGGATGCACCACAACAGGCTCGCAATCCAGGTACACCCACGCGGGAGAAAACAGCCCCACACACTGGCCAGCAGCCATCACGCGTCCACGCCAATGAAGAGGCGACCGCACAGACCCTCCCAGCAACTACCTCAGAACGGGACAAACACGCCAATGCCTCAGGCCTGACAGACAGTCAAGTACATGATCCGGCGTGACCTGGTGCAAGCAGGACTCACCAGCTTCGATGACCGCCCTGAGAACTACCGGACGTGGAAGTTAAGTTCAAAGACGCAATCAACAGCTTGGACTTCTCAGCAAGGGAAGAGCTCAACCTGCTATTCAAGTTCCTGGGGAACGAATCCAGAGAGCACGCGAATAGACTGCGGGCGGCAAACACGCACCAACCCCAAGTAGGTCTTGACCTAGTGTGGGAAAGGCTAGAAGAGTTCTACGGCAGCCCCGAAGCAGTCGAGGATTCGCTCTTCAAAAGAGTCGACAGCTTCCCCAAGATCACAACTAAAGACTACTCGAAGTTACGAGAGCTCGGGGACCTGCTGCAAGAACTGGAGTTCGCAAGGAAAGACCATTCCTTAATAGGTCTCAACGTCCTAGATTCAGCTCGTGGAGTGAGACCCATCCTGGAGAAGCTACCCTTCAACCTCCAAGAAAGGTGGATTTCACAAGGTTCCAAATACAAAAGGGAGAAGCAAGTCGTCTACCCCCCATTCTCATTCTTCTTGAGCTTCATCCGCGAAGCGGCAAGGACAAGGAACGATCCCAGTTTCATCTTGGGTGCGCAAACCCCTCACAGTGCAAGCAACCTGAGGAACGAGAGACCAGTAATGAGATATGGTAACACCCAAACACCCATCTCGGTCCGCAGGACGGACGTGCCTCCCACGACCCAAACTACTCCCGATCAGTCGGTCACCGGAGGCAAGGAACCAAGGGACCCAAACAGGGAATGTCTCATACACAAGAAGCCACACCCACTCAACAAGTGCTTTGGGTTCAGGATGAAGTCCCTAGAGGAACGCAAGATGTTACTTGGAGAATTCAGAGTTTGCTTCAGGTGCTGCGGTTCCACGACTCACCTAGCCAGGGACTGTAAAGAAGAGATCAAATGCACAGTGTGTGAAAGTGACAAGCACGTGACATCGTTACACCCAGAGGCGCTGACACTCCACCAACTCAAGAACCCATCCTCCGTAGCGGAGCATGGCGGGGAGGAAGGAGAGTCAACATCCGTCACATCTCAGCGCACTGAGGTTTGCGGAAAAGAAGGTGACAAAATATCCTGCTCCAAAATATGCCTTGTCGCAGTACACCCCCAGGGACGACCTGAGATGGCTATTCGGATGTAAGCAATCCTCGACGACCAGAGCAATCGATCACTGGTCAGGTCAGAGTTCTTCGACATGTTTAACATACAAGACGGTGCTTCTCCTTACACTCTCAGAACGTGCGCAGGGCGAATGGAGACCACAGGGAGAAGAGTGAATGGCTACACCATATGCTCAATAGACGGCAAAGTGAACATGCCCCTTCCCACACTCATCGAGTGCAGTCACATGGCCACAAACAGGGACGAGATTCCCACACCAGACATGGCACGCCATTACCCGCACCTCAAGGGAATAGCCAACTACATCCTGCCGGTAGAACAAGGCGCCAAGATCTTGCTGCTGCTCGGCAGGGACATCATGAGGGTACATAAAGTCCGTAAACAGCATAACAGACCCCACAGCGCGCCATACGCCCAAAGACTTGACCTAGGATGGGTGATAGTGGGCAACGCGTGCACCGACAAAGAACACGGGCAAGACTATGTTGACGCCCGCAGAACGGTAGTAACAGAATGTGGACACACATCTCTCCCTGAACCATGTCTTGGTCATCTCCAAGCGACCGAAGGGCCAAATGAAGAGAAAAGACAAGGTCATGGCCCTGAGGTCAACAAAAACATCCTCACATCGGGGGGATGTGACAATGGCCTAGGATGCTTAGCGGTTCAGATAACCAAGGATGACGAGTCGACTCCACTGAAAGAAGAAAGTAACCTCCCAAAGGTGACCGACAAAGGAGCCATCCAAAAGACAATAAACAATCGGACGATCCTCTCGCGAGCAATGGCAGCGGCTAGACGTATAGTCGTTCCTCTCCACCACAGAGTATCCAGCATAAAAGCAGCCAGCTGTCACGGCTGGCGCAGCTGCAAAAGATGGCGCCCTGCAGGTGAAGCCACAGTGTCAAAAAGACTGTCCTCTCACACGTCAAAAAAGAGACAGTCGCAGAGATATTTCCCAAAGGGTTTTACAAGGACAAAAGAGACTGTTTTTCGTCATGTCCAGGGAGAGAACAACCTCCTGATGGCAGTTAACAAAGAAACACAAAAGCGTTTCACCAAACTACTGGGAGATGTTCACGTGCAAGAGGAATGCACCAATGACCTACGGTGCAATGCGTTCCAGACAACAAGGAACGATGACAAGCAAACACCATCAAGGGAAGATAGAGGATTCCCGAAGTTAACAGTCAAGGAGCTCTCTAAAGACGGACTAAGCAGTTGGGTGACTCCGCTACCATTCCATTCACCAAAAGGACGCCTCCCGAACAGTGGAGAACCTGCCATCCCTAGGCTCACTTCGCTCGGCTGCAACCCACAAAGGGAGCCGGAGACCAAGAATCAAATTGTGGTCTTCACGCGGAAGAGATTCCTTAGCGGACACGCAGAACCAGTGCCTTCATTGAAGGAAGGTAAAAAATGCCGGCACCTCCCATCATCTGGTGTCCAGCACCGTGAGAAACCCAGCCAGGTCTGGATAACGTTCAACTCCAATGCTTGGCACCAGGAAGCTTCTCCAAACGGGGCACTACTCACTGGACTAGATCTGACAACCAATCTTCCAGGGGCGTTGATCCGCCTCCGCAAGGAGCCAAAGACCATCTCCTTCGGCCAAACGCCAGGTGATAGGATGACAAACTACCACAACTGGCACTCCCACGAGGCGATGCACTCTGAAGAGAAAACTACAGAGTCAAAGGGACTGTTTTCTCACAAAGTTGAAGGAAAACAGTACAAGGGACCAGTTAAACAAATACGCTCCGATTGTGGCACCAATTTCGTTGGAGCATGTAAGGAATTACAAATAAACACTAAAGATAATAGAGACAACAGTATCCAGAGATTCCTGCGTGACCAAGAGTGTACGTGGACATGCAACCCTCCTCACTCCTCTCACATGGGCGGAGCACGGGAACACATGATCGGGGTAGTCCGGCATATCTTGGACTCTATGATGCTGAAAACCAATTTAACTCGACTTACCCACGAAATGTTAACCACATTTATGGCCGAAATATCAGCGATAATCAATGCTTGGCCTTTGATTCCAGTGTCAACAGATCCAGAATCGCCAAGTATTTTGACTCCAGTAATGCTGCTAACCCAGAAAGTAGGGAACATCCCCACCCCAGTCGAAGGTTTCAAACCTAAGGATATGTACAAACGACAGTGGAGACGGGTGCAGCGCTTGGCCAACACATTTTGGGATCGCTGGAGACGCGAGTATCTGGTGACCCTCCAAGAACGCCATAAATGGCAAACGATTAAACCAGATATCCAAGTAGGAGATGTGGTTCTGTTGAAAGACAAACAAGAGACTATCCTCCTAATGCCCAAATCAGACTATGATAGGGAAGAACTGAGTACCAGTTCTATGGACTCTGAGAGACATTGTGGTGCATCAAGCTGACCTAGAGCTGTGCATCCACCTACCTTACCGAGAAGGCAAAGGACGTCAAGCTGGTGGTACCGGCCGGTATCCCATCGTTATGTGGGCATGAAGTTGCTATGTCATGTTATATTGCACATATGTTCCACATACACCTTAAATAGTGGTATCTCCAGATACCAGACGGGGAGTGTCATGGAACAGAAATACCCCTGTCTGCCTTTTCTGTTTCAGCCCCCCTTCCCTTGGCAGTTCTGCCTGCTAGCTGCACTAGGATGTCACTTTCCTTGCAGTTCTCTCTCAGTGCAGATGGAATGGATACATTATGTATCTCTTTTTCCTTCCAGTCTGTCATTCCCCTGGTTGCTCTGGTAACTTCTCCAGTCCTCCTAGTTTTGGGCTTTCCCATTTTTCCCCATCTTTTGCTGACAGTTAGTGCAGTCTCACTGAACCTTTAGTGTGACCCTTGCCCCTCACTTCCTTTTCCACCATTACCTCTGGATGAGTGAGCACTGCTATATACTCCTGTATGGTAGGATTATCTTCTCACCTGCTCTTAACTACCAAGGCACCCACAGAGAGACACTATTCATAGATCAACATCTCTTCACAAGTAACTGTATTTTATGCTACTTTCCCCAAATAAAGTAAGAAAAGAAACAGAACTTGTTGTGCTTGGAAAAGAGGGCCGAGTTTACACTATCTGGGCTAAATCATCTTACACATGACCCCTGGCTTCCAGAATAATAAGAGCAGTTTGAGAGTAGGAGATGACTGTCACCCCTGCCGATAATCTGAGGGCCCTAGAGCAGGGGTGCGCCAACTGGGGGGCACGAGATTTTCTGGGAAGGGTTTGGCGTTGACAGAGGCCCTGCTCTCTTCCCCACCACATTTAAATGAAATGCCGGGGGAGGCACAAGGCCTCTGTAACTCTCTCTTACCTGCTCTCAGCCGGCTCTTCAGCAACGTGTCGCCATGACAACGTGATGTTAAATGACGCCACGGGGTCAAATGGCAGCGCAACATCATATGATGCTGCCTATGCCAGAGAGCCAGTAAGGACGGGGAGGGGGGCACGAGCAGAGAGGGGGTGCAAACAGAAAAGTTTGCGCACCCCTGGCCTAGAGTGTACATTTGGGGCTGCAGAGAGTGAGGAAGATCTTTACTTCTGGTTTCAAGGGATGTGACAGCAGGATGGAGAGAGATTATCTACATTTCTACGGTGGCTGGAAGTAACCCTACAGGGGGTTGTGTGGAAAGGTGGAGTTTTGGAGTAGCTAATCCGAGGGGTACCGTCTAATGACATGATGACGCTGTATCTATGGCCGGGAAATTCCTGGAACTTCAAGGACATAAGGGATGAGGAGTCACAAATTGCATTACGACCTCAACATATGAAGCCTACAAAGAGTAAACCAGCGGGAGGTAAATGGGGACCGGCAATAAATAGTGCTGACATATGACCTGTGGAAGATGAGTCCCGCCAACCAGAAATACTAGGACATGAAGGTGGGACTTGAGTCGGGCCGGACTTCAGAGGGAAGCCACTGGAAAGAGGGGAAAAGTACATGGCTTTGATGAGTGGAGAAGATACCAAGGGGAGATGCTCAGTTTGAGCAACATGTAGACTCAGGTGGGATGCCACTTTTCCCAGAGAGTGGATGACTTAGAGGGGCCCCTGGTAGGAGGAGCAACAGCCCTAAATTCTGCTATAGATGTGGGCAAGGAGGACATTATTCCCGGGATTGTGGCCAGAAAGAAAGTTTGCAACAAGTGGTTATGAAAAGACTCCGTATCAAGCCTACGCAGGTTAACAACAAAGGGACTCAGGAAAGGAGCACAAAAGAATGCTCCTTCAACACCATCCCTGCCAGACAGCCGAACCTGTCCGAATTGCCAGATGGTCCCCTAGGTCCCTCTGCAATAGTAAAAGCCTGTATTGAAGGGAAGATATGAATTGTGGGTCACAGGTGTCTATCATCTTCAAACCATGGTACAGGTAGTGGAACTAAAATTCCTGAAGGAGGTCACAGGAGTATCTGGGACACATTAGCACTAATATGCCCTGAAGTTCAGAGTACGGATGAGACAAGAGCCATAATTGGCACAAAAACAGCAATATCTTCAACCATCTAGCCAAAAGGTGCCACACGGTTGGGGGATAATTGTGACAGAGTACTGACCATCCACCCCTGTGTTTGAAAGCCTACCAATGAGTGGAGAAAGAACCCGATGATCTGGCTGACGATCCAGTGGGAGAAGTTTGATGGACGGGTTACACCCTGTGAGAGTGTCCCCTAATAGTAACCGTCAAATAGAGGGGAAAGTGAGGCTCCGTCAAGAGGTAGAAAGTCCATTAGTGATGATAGATGGACCCCCTCAAGGAGGATTCCCAGGCAGACTATTAGTGAAAAGTGGAGTTGTTTCAGTGCCTACTACAAAATTAGATCGGGTGACCGTCGAAGTGCGGAAGGAGGCAACCCATGACATGCTGGTAAGAAAAGGTACAGTGACATCCAAACTATACAGTGCTGCAGTTATATACAAGGCTAATTGGGAGAAGACTAAACTAAAAAAAATGTACCCTTATGTTACAATTTGGGAATAGCCGGCTCCTGAAAAGTGGAAACAACGTTTGAGGGAAAGCATGGCATGAAGTGTTCTCTACCCACGAGTGAGATGTGGGGTGTGCATCACAAAATACGTCTACATGATTCTCCACCAGTTAGAGAAAGGTTGAGGAGATTTGCAACGGCCCACGTTGAAAACGTAAGACACCATCTGCAAGAATTGTTGACTGCAGGTATAATCTTGGAGTAAAAAAATTCTTATAAGTCCTCTGTTGTGGTGGCCAGAAGAGTGGCGTAGTACGGATGTGTATTGCTTAACGTACCCTGAATAAAAGAACCACTCCCGATCAGTCCACTGTGCCCCAAATTGAAGATTCATTGGGCGGCCTCACAGGAAGCAAGTGGTTTTCAGTCCTTGACCATAGGGGTGGCTTCTATCAAATCCCCATGAAAAGCAGTGATAAGGAGAAGAAGGCTTTCATCTGTTCATTAGGGTTCTATCAGTTTGAACGTATGCGCCGGCTACTTTCCAGGAACTGATGGAACAAGTGGTGGGTGACATGAACTGCTGGAGGTATTAGTGTACCTAGATTACATTATTGTATTGGCAAAAACTTTGCAAGAACAAGAGACCCACCTGACGATTGAGTTAATGTGGAATGAAGCTGTCCCAGGATAAATGCCAGTTCTGCAAAGCCTCCGTTACCTATGTGGTGAGTGAGTATTGTCTCTGACAAGGGAATTGCCACAGACCCCTCAAAGTTAGAGGCTACCGCATCTACGCTAAAACCAAGGCAATTGTCTGAACAAAGGGGATTCCTGGGTTTTTGTGGGTACTATAGAAGATTCATGAACAACTTCTCAGAAACAGTCCAGCCGCTGACCCAACTGACAAAATATACCCTCCATCTCATGGGGGTGGGGCAAGCAAGGGCAATAGTAAACAAAACCATTTCAAGATGTCTTAGCCATTTAGAGCTAGGTGGACCTCTGGAATGTGAGGGAGCATTTAACAAACTAAAGACCCGTCTCATCAACGCCCTGGTGCTGACCCTCAGAAGCCATATATACTCCATGTGGATGCTAGTTTGGAAGGACTAGGAGCAGTGCAATACCAATACCACATTACTGTTGGAAGTACTGTCATTCACGTACTATCATTCACCCAGTAGCCCGAGCACGCTGCCTAGGGGTCACACTTGACTCCTCTCTCACATTCTCCCCTCACATTCAAAGGTAGCTAAAACCTGTCGGTTTTTCCTCCGCAGTATTACAAAGATACGCCCTTTCCTCTGTTGCTCGATTGCAAAAACTCTGTCACAGACCCATATTCTCTCCCGTCTTGACTACTGTAACCTCCTGCTGTTCGACCTTCCTGCCTCTCACCTGTCTCCCTGTAACGCTTGCCCTGCCCACGAGCAAGACAAGACCCCAGTAGTGAGGTGGGGAAGTAGTAAACCACGCACCCACAGCAGCGGAAGCGTGCCTGTCAGGCGGATTGTCAAACGTAGCCGGGTCTGGGTTGGAGAGAGTGGATTAGTCGATACTTGCTGAGGTCTTGGAGTATAGAGTTCAGAATAGTCAGTCCGTTAGCCGTGGTCTGGGGTTGGAGAGATCAGAATAGTAGATGTCCATATAGCCATGGTCTGGGGTTGGAGAGATCAGAATAGTAGATGTCCATATAGCCGTGGTCTGGGGTTGGAGAGATCAGAATAGTAGATGTCCATATAGCCGTGGTCTGGGTTGGAGAAATCAGCAGAGTCAAGGGTAAGCCGGGGTCAATAGCCAGAGAGATTCCAAAGACAAGCAGGTCGGTACACGAAGGGTTAACTGCAAGAAAACACAGGGCAAGGCACAACGGACGCAGGACCTCAAGGCTACAAGGAGCAATGCTCAGCAAGGTATGAGAGGAACTGTAGGGTTTAAGTAGGTGGCACTCTATCCGGTTTATCGGTTTATAGTGGGTCTGGTGTATTTATCATTTCATGGTTGGTCACATCATTTGGTGGGATACTTCAAGGATACCGTTTACAGCATTTATGCCATTATGAGCCTATGCAGCCTTTGTGATCTATGTTGAGCACCATACAGCTTTTTGTTTTCTTGGGTTTAAGTAGCACACAGGAACCAGTAGCAAAGGAGGCGGAGTGGAGGAGCGGCCTCCGTGGAGGCAAGGATTGGCTGCAGGAGACAAGTGGGCTAACCAAGTACGTGCCACGCAGCTGGGGAACGGTGCACGTCGTCACGTGTTCGCGCCGCGCAAGAGAAAAGCGCGACGCGTCTGAGGGGGCGGAGCTAAGCTCCGTGGCACTCTAGAAGAGCTGCGCGCGCGCGCTCTGTAATCAGAGCGGGGGTGCGCGCACATGCTGGTGCCAGAGCAGAGGTCTGAGGTAAGACAGGTGAGAAGGGAACACGTCGCAAAGGACGTGTTCCCCGATTCCTTACACTCCCCTACAATCTTTCCTAAACGCTGCTGCCAGAATCACCCTACTCTTTCTTAAATCTGTCTCAACATCTCCCCTCCTGAAATCCCTCTCCTGGCTTCCTATCAAATCCCGTGTCACACACTCAATTCTCCTCCTCACTTTTAAAGCTTTACACTCTTCTGCCCCTCCTTACATCTCAGCCATAATTTCTCGCTATGCACCATCCCGACTCTTGCGTTCTTCTCAAGGATGTCTTCTTTCTACCCCCTTTGTATCTAAAGCCCTCTCCCGCCCTAAACTTTTCTCACTGACTGCCCCACACCTCTGGAATGCCCTTCCCCTCAATACCCGACTAGCACCCTCTCTTTAAGGCCCAACTCAAAACACACCTGCTTAAGGCCTGTAATATAGTGTGCGCGCGTGCGCTACCGCGCGCGTCAATGATAATTGCAGGGTATGGCCCTGCAGTTGCTATACTTCAGGCGCGCACGGCCGTGAGCTTTGGTGCAGCAGATCTGGGAAAATACAAGAAATTTGTATTTTCACGCTGCTGCGCGCTGCAAGCCAATCACAGCATGGCCTGACGTAAGAGCCACGCCCCGACTGCATGCGCTATATTAACTAAACGCGCATGCGCAATGCCAGGCGCGCGCCAACCAGCGCACACTATATAACAAGCCTAAGGAATCATATCAGTAGCTCTGTGAGTGATAGTTTTACACAGTATACATAAACCTTGGCCCCTTGCACACTTACCAGAACGCCCTCCTACTGTCTCTGTACATTCTTCCTACCTACCAATTAGATTGTAAGCTCTTCGGAGTAGGGACTCCCTTTCCAAAATGTTACTGTTATGTCTGAAGCACTTATCCCCGTTGTGTTATTTATATTATTTGTTATCTATATGATTGTCCCGTTTATTACTGCTTTGAAGCGCTATGTACATTAATGGCTCTATATAAATAAAGACATACATACATACAAAGAACACTCCGAAGGACTGCGACCTGTAGCATTTGTGAGCAGAAGACTTGCACCGTCTGAAAGAAATTACCCAGTCCACAAGCTTGAATTCCTGGTGCTAAAGTGGGCCGTTGTCGAAAAGTTACACGATTACTTACACAGAGCACAGTTTGTGGTTCATATCGATAACAATCCCCTCACCTATAGCTTCTCTTCAACCAAGTTGGATGCCACGGGACACAGATGGTTAGCTGCTCTTGCGACTTACAATTCTAGTTTGAAATATCGACCTGGGAGACAGAACATTGATGCTGATGCATTGTCCCGGATACCCCGCGATGGCAGGCGGGAGAAATTCCCGGCACCAGGGGTGTGGGTTGTGTGTGTCGGAAGATTAAACTCCCTCGAGGGGTGACCTGCCAATAGGGGCAGGTTCTGGATATTTCCAAATGCTATATCTGCAGTGTATAGTCACCCTGCGAATCTGAATATGACTACCCCAGTTCAACAGGCAGGATTTAAGGGAAGCTCAATGACTTGAATCTGGGATGAAAGGGTCGGCTTTAGGAAGAAAAATGAACCTGCCTCTTCTGTTAGAGACACCCAGATATTCCTCTTCTAATACTACAATGGCCCCATTTAGTATTGAAGAGTGAAGTATTATTCAGGGTCTGCAAAAAGTCAAAACATCTGATCTCCAAACAGTAGGTACTCCCGGCCAAGTATCGTCCAGTGGTATTGAGGTCTCTCCCCGACAAGTATGAACACTTAGGAGTTTATAAGACAATTGGACTAGTGAGGGATCCGTTCCTGGGCCTCACATGGCTAGAGATGTTGAAGACTACTGTAAAAAGTGTGGCAGATGTGCCAATGAAGACTCTCCCTAAAAAGGCGGCTCCTTTGATGAATATCAGCAGCAACGGGGCCCCTAGACCTTCCATGCATGGTCTTGTCCTGCGAGTCTGATCACAGTAACATCAACAATATTCTAGTAGTCACTGACTATGCCAAGACTTTTCCCACTAAAGATCAACGAGCTTCAACAGTTGCCAAAGTGTTATGGGAAAAGTACTTTGTATATTAGGTGTTTCCTGCAAGACTTCACTCCGATCAAGGAAGAGATTTTGAATGTCGTCTCATAAAATGTACTGGATTTATGTGGGATAAGAAAATCTCGGACAACGCGATATCACCCCCAACCGGAAAGGTTCAACAGGACACTGCTAAATATGCTGAGGACTTTAGAGACCACAGATAAGAGAAAAAAGAGTCAGCATGTACACCATTTAGTACATGCATACAACTGTACTCGTAGTTAGGCCAACAGGTTCTCACCTTACAACCTCATGTTTGGACGGGAGGACAGGTTACCGGGAGATTTATGCTTTGGCGTGTCAGCAGATGGAACATCGCTTACTACATACATGGAGTATGTTCAAAAGCTTAAAAAGCAGTTAATTGGGGCATGTAAACTTGACACTGAAGCATCTGGGTCCCCAAATCGGGGAAATAAAGATCACCATGACACGTGTGTCAAAAACCAGGAACTGAGTACAGTATCAGAGACCGGATCCTGGTATGAAATCTGGGGATACCGGGCAAGCACAGAATTGCTGAGTGGATTACCGGTATACAAAGTGAAGCCTGAGAGAGGAGCTGGGCCTATCAGAACGCTCCACTGGAATAATGGGTTGCCTATTGGGTATTTAGTAAATTGGCCAGCCCGGAACGAGGCCCTTACTAAATCTCCTACCACCCGGCGGAGACGACGACTAAATAAGATTCTGGATCAAAATAATCATCCAACTGCTACCTGTGAGAGGAACCAAAGTGACGAGTCTGACAGTGATGGAGAGTATGGTCAGAAGAGGCTACTAGGCCATTTGGCAAGTGTGATGGACGCTAATGACACTTGACTCTCGACCACAGGATGACCTACACTAGAGCCCTCCAACTAGTGCCCCGAGTACGCTTGATCCTGAAGCGAATGAGTTTGTCCCTCGGGATGCTATTCTGGACGACGAAGGGAGCAAAATTGAACTCTCTCTGGAAGAAAATTAATAAACACACAATCCCAGCAAGCTCTAACCCCGGCACCCACCACATCACATATATATATATATATATATATACATATTTTAAGTTATGGTGGGTGAAAAAGGTGACAAAAAACCTCCCCCGTTAGCATGTAGCCAATAAAGAATATCACTTGTGAGCACATTCACATGCCTTAGACAGGTCTGCAACCCTGCCTTTCAACCATTATCACCCAGCATACAGTGCTCCTACTGCAGCAAGGGATTCTGGGAGATGACATGCAAATGAGCACACAATGTGTCACCTTTTGCCTGGAATATCCATTCACATGGAGCCCATTTAAGCTGATGCAGCGCCGTTCATTTCCCAGAATTCCTTGCTGCAGTGGGAGCNNNAGTCACTGTAATACTTTTGGGTGATAATGGTTGAAATGGCAGGATGATCAAGACGCTGTCCTAAGAGCTGAACGTGGCTCACCAAGTGAATTCTTATTGGATTATATAATATTTATATATATTCTATATATCTATCTATATATATAATATATATATATATATGGCTATATATCTATATATATATCTACAGTATTATTCAAAAGGAGTGCTACTGAGCGTGGCCAAATGTTATACAACAAGACAAAAATACCCAATGTGCTACATCCAATGTGACAAAATACATAGTTAAATGTTCCATGTTGATTCTCACGAGTAAGGTCATTATCCCCGTAGAGTATGAAGAGGAATCCCAGAGTAGGGGAAAGGGACCGGAGAGGCATCAGACTTACCCCCAGGAGGGGGTAGTTAGCAGATGAACTTTAAGCCTATGATTACCCCTCCCTAGCCCAAAATGGAAAACTAGACCACCAATGAGATTGATTTATGACTACCCAGGGGTATCCAGTGAAGTCTCGGGAGTTAGTCTGGCCCAATGGGTGGCGCCCATAACAATCAACACAGGTGAACTCCGGAAATGTGGAACCTGGGTGGTGCTACAGGAATACAATGTGGTGCTTACTCATTGAAAGAGACACCCTATGTGTTAATAACTGCGGTGTTTAACTGTTAGGTATCATTTGTGTGTTGGCAGAAATCTATTATATGTATTATTGTGAAATCTTTTCGGTGTTGCCATACAGAATGATGGGGGCATCAATGATCATAGTAGGGGGAGAATGTATCCTCAGCTACAAATGTATGTGTACTGTGATTGCGAACAATACAGAATTAATCTTAACCTGTCACATGGTGCAATATGGAACAAGAGACCCTGCCACTGATCTGCCTGGCAACACGACAGAAGATATGGGATTGGAGAAGAAAACCAGATAGAATGGTGAAACAAACCGCCAGTGTGTGACACACAGAGGGAGTCCCTCTGCCATTCTGTGAGACACCAGAGAGACACGCCCACGGTTGAAGCCTTGGCTACAGAGAGACAGCCTGAAACTCAGGTCCTGTTATGAGACATGCTGGCCAGGACAGAAATGTCAGAGAGCCAGGAACACATTTCTACTACTCACACAAAAGGAGCCTCGCCCAATGCAAGAGAGATCAAAATACTTGCTGAGCTGTTAAGCCGTGACCGGATGACAGGTGGAAGACCTGTTCCTTAATACCTGGGTATCAGTAGTGAACGTATACACGCACTTCACAAATATACCACCCCACACATGCCGCACCCACCCACCATCTTAAGATAACGCGCTCCAACGTACACTGTGCATGCAATGTCTTGTATATATCTTTTATAGTATAACCCTGTTCACTTAGTGTAACCCTAGTATTATTTGTCTAACTCTGTGCCCCGGAACATGCCCGAAAACGAGAGTAGCTACTCCCTGTATTACTTCCTGGGTACACACATTTTGGTAATAATAAATAACGCTGTCCATCATTAACATTGGCCCAATTTGATTGCTACTTTGTTTACTCTTGGGACTATGTCAGCCGCATTAGTGGCCGGTCTCCTTCATTACTGTGGTATAATATATAGTAGTTTGGTTTAAGTTGGAGGGTTTTCTCGTCTGGAAAGTAGGGACCGACCGGGCTTAAGGTTATTATCGGTTGTATTGGTGAGTGCCAACATAATTCGGCAGACACTGTAACTGTGGGGTAAGAGTTTGTTATATTACATTAACAACGTCCTCACATACAGTGTAGGACAACAGCATGCAAAGAAGGTAAATGAGGGCCCTGCTCGTGAGAGCTTACAAGGTTGCTCCTTTCCCTCCATATAACCGCTCCCTATATCTCCTATCTCTCCATATAACCGCTCTCTATAACTCCTCCTATCTCTCATATACACCGCTCCTATATACCCCCATCTCTCTTCTAGACACTCCCTATACTCTCCATTACCATTTACGCTCTCTGATAACTCCTCATCTCTCCCTATAACTCCTCCTATCTTCTCCATATAACCTCCTCCCTACTAACTCCTTCATATCTCTCCATATAACCGCTGCCCTATATCTCTCCCTATAAACCCCTCCTGATCTCTCCCTATAACTCACCCTACTCTCTCTCTCCCTATAACAATCTCCTCTACTTCATATACGCTCGTCCCCTATACTCCTCACATCTCTCCCTATCCTGTCCTGTGGTTACCCTGCGTCCCACAACTCCTATTTCTCCATATAACCTGCTTAATATAGGACTCCTCCTATCTCACCATATGAGTCCCGCTCCTAAACTCCTATCTCCCCGATAACTCCTCCACCCCCACTATCTCTCCATGATAACCCTCCCTGATAACTCCACCTATCTCTCACTATGACCCTCCTATCGCTCCCTAAACACTCCTATCTCTCCATATAACCGCTCGTCCCTATAACTCCTCCTATCTCTCTCAAAACCTCTCCCTATAACTCCTCCTATCCCTCCCGTATAACCGCTGCTTTGTCCTTTTACTCCTCTATGCTGGACCCATCATTGATAAGTACTCCCTATAGACCCCCCCTCCCTCTCTATCTCTCCCCTCATAACTCTCCATAATACTTCATGACCTCTTACCTTATACTCCTCCCATCTCTTCCATATAAGCTCTGCCCTACCAACTCCTATTTTCTCCATATAACCTCTCCTTCACTCCCTCCTATCTATCGCTTCTACCTTATCACTATATACCCTCCCCTATAACTCCTCTCTCCCTACTCCTCCTTTTATAACTCTAAAACGTTCTCCATGATAACCTTCTCTCCATACTCATACCCTATATAACTCCTCCCATCTCTCCATATAAACCTTAACAGTCCTTTCTCCCTCTTATCACACTCCCTAATCCTTGTCTCCATATCACTATACCTCTCCATATAAGCCGTCCATATCCCTACCCCATAAACCGCATCCTTACTCTACTTCCATATAACCCTCTCCCCTATAACTCCTATCTCCCTCTGCCTCCTATATATCTCATTAACCCTCTCCCTATAATAACATCCCCTACACGTTTATCTCTCCTCTCCATATAATCCTGGGCTCCATATACCTCTCCCTATAAACTCCTCTATCGTCTCCATATAACCGCATCCCTATAACTCCTGCCTATCGTCTCCATATAACCCGCTACCCGTATAACTCTACTCTCCTATACCTCGTCCCTATAACTCCACTCCCTATCCTCTCCTATCTCATATAACCGCTTCCTATAACTCCTTCCTATCTCTCCATATACCTCTCCCTATAATCCCTCCTAATACTACTCCATTCCTCTGCCCTATACTCCTCCTATCTCTCCCTATAAATACCTCCTCCTATAACTCCTACGCTATACTCTCTATATTAACCGCCTACCCTACCTCCATATACTCCCTCTCTCCCTATTCCTCCTCCTCCTCCTATACACTCCTCCTATCGTCTCCCATATAACCCGCTCCCTATAGGCGCCTCCTATCAGTGGTATACCTCCCTATATACCTCGCTCCTCTCCTATCTCAGCTCCTCCTCCTATCTCTCCCTATAACTCCCTCCCTACTCTCTTCCAGTATAACCCTCCCTATATCTCTCTATCTCTCTCCCTATATCTCCCCTCCTATCTCTCCCTATCGTCTTCCCTCCTAATCTCTCCTATAAACTCCTCCTATCTCCTCCATATAACGTAAACCTCTCCCTATAACTCCCATCTAATCTCTCCCATATAACCGCTTGGTGGTGACAGGCCCCTCTCCCCTGTCGTCCCTATCATCTCCCTCAATATCTCTCGCCCTATACGCCTCTAATCTCTCCCATATACCGCTCCCTATAACTCCTACAGTATCCTCTCCATATACCCTCTCCCTATAACTCCATCCTAACACAATCTTATTCATTACTCACTAGACTTGGTTATACTATATAATTCCGCATTCCTTTAGTTCCCCACAAGTCCTCAAAGCAATGGATAGTTCTGCATCACCCCACACACGGGTTACTGTGCTTTGCCCCAGGACACTGCAAACCCCGACAATCCATAGAAACTCCCCATGCTGCAGGTACTGCATTCCCACAGCATTTCTTTTCCACCCTACTACAAAAAACTACATAATCCCATCAAGCCACGTCAGACAGGTACTACGCTCAAAACCAAATGCATGCCCGCCATCGCCTGCGCGTTATAGTAACGCGGCGCGACGCAACCTCCGTTGGTCACAATTGATTGGGCAAGTCATCTCAATTGTATTTCAGCGGGCCGCAGCTGGACTCGCCCCAGCTCTAGTTTAGGCATATGACCTAAACAACTGCCATTGGGTAGAAACTACATGCCACTGTACATTATTTTATACGCCCCCTCCTTTTAAGATGACTAACCAGCTCCATTGCCTTTATATCCTCGGGAGTTACTACAACGCCCCCATTTTTTCCCCCCCCCCCCCATCTTGTGTTTCCCGAGGTAAAATTTCAGACCACCCAAGACAACTACAATCTCCCGCAATTCTTTCAGAGGCTCTTTACGCATGCGCCTGTGACTACGTCCTCCGTCAGACCTTGCAGGGCAGGTTGCCCTATAACTCCTCCTATCTCTCCATATAACCGCTCCCTATAACTCCACCTATCTCTCACTATAACTCCTCCTATCTCTCCCTATAACACCTCCTATCTCTCCATATAACCGCTCCCTATAACTCCTCCTATCTCTCCATATAACCTCTCCCTATAACTCCTCCTATCTCTCCATATAACCTCTCCCTATAACTCCTCCTATCTCTCCATATAACATCTCCCTATAACTCCTCCTATCTCTCCATATAACCGCTCCCTATAACTCCTACAGTATCTCTCCATATAACCTCTCCCTATAACTCATCCTACACATCTATTCATTAATCACTAGACTTGTTAATAATATAATCCCATTCCTTTAGTTCCCACAAGTCTCAGCATGGATGTCTGCATCACCCCACACACTGTAGCTGTGCTTTGGCCAGGACATCTGCACAAACGACAACTCCCAAGAAACTCTGCTGCAGGTACTGCGATTCCCAGCATGCTTTGCCACCCTACTACAAAAAACTACATATCCCATCAAGCCAAGCGTCAGACAGGTACTACAAGCGTCAAAACAAATGCATTGCCGCCATCGCGTGCGCTTATAGTAAGCGCGGCGCGACGCAACATCTTGGTCACAATTGATGGAAGTCATCTCAATTTGATATTTCCAGCGGCCGCAGCCTGACGTCGCCAGCACTATATGCATAACCTAACAAACTGCCATTCTGTAGAAACTACAGGCCACTGTACATTATTATATACGCCTCCTTTTAAGATGACTAACCAAGCCTCCATGGCCTTATATACTCGGAGGTACTACAACTCCCATCATGCTTGTTGCCAGGAAAATGTCAGACCCAAAGAAAACTACATCTCCCAGCATGCTTTCAGAGCGCTTTACGCATGCGCTGTGACTACGTCTCCGTCAGACCTTGCACGGGCAGTGGTAACGCGCTTGCGTCGAGCTACAGTTTCCTGCGTGCGTAGCGCGCTTCAGTCAGGAGTGGGCGGTGCTTTTCGCACTTGGACTACATCTCCCGACATGCCATGCGCGCGGGCGCCCTTCCGCCCCCCCCCTCCTCTGAGCGGCTCAGCGGGGTGGACTCCATGTCCCGACATGCTCCGCGGGCGCTGAGGGGGGCGGGGCCAGGCAGCGGGCGGAGGCGGCTCAGAGACACTCAGCGCAAACGCGCCCGGAGAGAGAGACGAAGGCAGAGCGGAGACCGGCGGAGAGCAAGGCCCGGACACACCGAGCGGCCGGGAAGAGACCCGCCACCACAGAGGCACCGACACCGCGGGGGAGAGACCAGCGAGACCCCCGGGGGGATACCGGGAGCGGAGCCAGCAGCGACCCCCACCGGGACCTGAGCAAC
>WSYH01009882.1:0-24681 GCA_036426205.1 Ascaphus truei | reverse complement strand
CCTCCCACCCAAGTGCCCCTGGCCCCCTCCCTCCCTCCCACCCAAGTGCCCCTGGCCCCCTCCCTCCCTCCCACCCAAGGAAGAGGAAGGAAGGACGCAAGACCGTGCAGAAGCAGGGATGTCCAGTCCTTAACATTGGACTTACAGAAGAGAGATACTCTAAGCTCTCGTGGGGCTGAACTCCCCTTGGAAGAAAGGACGCAAGACCGTTCTGAAGCGGGGACGTTTGCTCCAAACCCTGAAGTTACAGATAAGTGAAACCCTTTATTTCTGTTGGTACTGTACATCATGTGAAATGTTTCTGTAACACAATGTAAATTCTGTACTCCACCCTCATCCTTTTCTTGTGAGTAGAGTTTTTCTTTTCATACCATTTTCTAAAGGGGATCTATAACTTTGTTCATAATTATAGAAGAGTATTGGCCCCACTCTTTTTTTTTTCTTTTTTACCCCGTTGTTACTTGAAGTTGCTCCTGATATTTTTTTTGTGCTATGTTTGCATGCCGTTTGACCTTTGCAATAGAACTCATTGAATGCCTAGCATATTATTTTCCTAAAACCCGCTGGCTCAACTGTACTCTTTTGTGGAGTGGCAGCTGCAAGAAAGAGAGCCAGCCTCTGTGGTCCTACATGACAACCAGAGGTTCACATTTTTTATGCTTGAATAATAACATCTGGGAAAAACGATCTAGGAATGAACTTCCCCTTAACATCCTGAGACATCGTATTTAAAGGGAGAGAAGGAGTGGGAAATCAGATTTAATCAAATACAAATGTACTAAGCCAGAAGAAAAGACAACGTTTTGGCTGTGATGTAGCCTTTCTCAGGGATATAGCTATCCATGACAACACATATGTAACTACATTTAATAGGAGAGGTGCCTACTGTGAGTCGGGGCCTACATGGGAAAGCTGACCTAGTCCCAGGGCTCCTGGCAACAGGGACACTACCTCTCTCCTCTGCATCCTGCTCCCGACTGACTGGCGTGGCTACAAGCGCACAAAATTTATCAATCTCCCCTCAGGAGATTCTAGCAGCCCTATTAGCTAACACTGCCAAGCTGATTAAGCCAGCCAAGGGGATCCTGGGATGTGTAGTTACCCTGCAGAAAAGAAAAAAATAAAAGTGGCAATAGTCCTATTAATGAGGTGCAATAAATAAAGTCCCGCAGGTAATTCAAACTCCTCCTTATATAAGATTTGTAGAAAATAAAGTTGTCCTCGAGCGCGTGGTCTTATTGCTCTTTTCTTCCTTATGTAGACAAAAAGACAACAACAAAAAAACTTCCTTGCTGGAGCTGCTTTTCAGTCACTTTTTTTCAACTCCTGACTTGTCCGTCTGGGTCCACGGGGATGGGAGGCTTTCTCAGACTCGTGCACAGTCTGTTGTGCCTCTCCTCGCCCGTTTTGGCGCGCCGCACATGTGCAGAGCTCCCTCCTGCTTGTCAGTGTTGGTTTGCTGATCCGCAGACTCCACAGGTATGGTGGCTCTAAAAGACCAAAAAGGGGATGTCCACATAAAACTAGTTTTGCCCGGTTTGGCTTCATCAGTGATGTGAAGCCAAGGGGATCCTGGGATGTGTAGTTACCCTGCAGAGCCTGTATCCAATTGCTGCTGCAACTACTCGCTTCCGCGCATGCGCCGGGTCCCGTGAATGCGCAATGGTGTTCAAGATGGCGGTGCCCTATCTCTCCATCCGCCGTGGGACATCGGTGACCCGGTCGCCCCTCCACTATCTACTGCATGCTGCAATCACCTGTGCCGGGTCTGCCTGCCATTCCGGCGGCACCCGACACCTTTCTGCAGCGAGCCCACCAGCCACAACAGCCTCCCCCTTCCCCGCGCCGGCATCGGAGGTAAGGGGGACATGGCTGCATAAATAAAAAATCGACATTTAATAAACATTGAGGGGAAGCATTTTGGAAATATTTTGCCAAAGTACATGCTGTTGAAATATGAATGAACTGATGCTTTTTATAATAAATCTCCCTTTCTTTAATAGATAGTGGAAGTTTGTAAATAAAAAATTAGCGGTACTCTCGGTTTAAAAATAAAGGTCACACTTAGGCTACGCTTATAGTGCTGGCGACGTGACGGTCAGGCGACGGTCGCTGGCAAATCAAATAGAGATGACTTCCAGCGATCGCTACCAATCCGTCGCTCCGTCGCACCGTCGCGCTTACTATAAGCACACGCGATGGCGGCAATGTATTTGTTTTGCCGCAACATCGCATCGCTGTCGCCGGCACTATAAGCGCAGCCTTAGACCTCTGATCACAAGACATTAATGAAAGGACCTGTTAAAAGGTGTAATTATTGGGAACGCATGGTTAATTGCTGAAGCTGCCAAGGAAGAGCTGGGACTGATGTTCTGGGCCCGTTGCCTAAAGAGACCCTGTGTCCTGTTCGGCCTGAAAACCTGGCCCCTGCCCCCGAACAGTTTAGGCCTATCTAACCCATGCAGCGGAATTGATCGCGCCATGTTGACATTTCCCTGCTGAACAAACTGGCCTTTCTGCTTCTTGGCGGTGTGGCGAACATGGGGTTAATCAGGTCTTAATAAAGATGTTATACCCAGCTGATTAACCCCAACTCACATTGGGAGTGAAGGGGTTAAAAGTATATGCACAACACTGATGTATTTGCACCTGTCCCAGCCTTCTTACCCCCAATTTGCAGGCTATTCCCTGCCGCTGTAATACAAATACATGCAAACTGTGCTATAAGATTTCAGGCACAAGATGGTGTGGTGAGCGCTGAAGCCAGCGCTGATTGAAGAAGCGTGGCTGAGAATGGGAGGTCTGTTTGAAGTATGGGTATCCATTTCCAAGCACACGACTCTGTAAGCACAAGTAAATTGAATTAGTGGCTTGCGGTTAGATTTGAAGAGGTTTACCGATAAAATGTATCCGTATTTTGTTAGCTCCCGTAACTTGAAAGGCAGAAAGTCTATTGCCGTGGGAAGTCGGTCAATTGACGTGAGAAGTAGGTGAAACTTGGCTTCCCACCAGCAAGCCTTTCAATTAAGCGGGCTAACTCGCGAACGGGACAGCTAGCACCCTGATTTTTGGTGTGCAAGTCTAAATAAATAAACCACTCACACACATATAAAAATTACAGTTGTGGTATACCCAGAACCCATTGTTTTAATAAAGTGTATAATACTGTAAGTTTAAAATGTACAGGCAGGAACAGTTTTTTCCGTGAGCCCGGGAAAAATCCTTTGGCATGTAAATATGCCAGGGGTGAATGAGCTGAGGGTATTTTCCTTCCCGCACTTCAAGACCCCCTTTTCAGTGGGAGACTGTAAGTCTAGTGAAGTGCCGGGGATGAAAAGCCTCAGAGATCCAATGTGTGAGAATGGCCGGGATGTTGCTGAGTGCCAGATCCCGGTACTCAGCATGAGCCATTCCCACCTTGTAGCCAAACCCCAGACTAAGGGTCGACAGTAAAGGGGTGTACCCCAGGTATGCTAAGTCGCATGGGTATGAAGCTAACACATGCGCGGTGCAAACAGGAAAGCCTTTTTGTCCGGTTTTGCAAACTACGGGCAAATCGGGTGGGTTAAGTGTTCCCACGGAGGGTATTGGGCAGGCATGTTATAGATATGTCCGTGAACCCTATAAAACTGCCCGCCGAGCTATCCCCTGTGTGATTCATGACGTAACTAAGCTTTGCACAGGATTCTGTTCGCGTACAGCGGTTGCGGTTCCAGGACGCAAGGGGTTAATAATGCAACCAAGGATTTACCCCAAACTCCGGAATTCGTTAGCCCTGGTGACTTCCGAATGAATTCCTACGAACTAATACGAACTTTCTTCATTTAGCTGAGATATTAGATCGGCAACTTGCGATCTAGGTAACGGACTTGAAAACAGAGACTGCATTTCTTGCGCTTTCTTGCAAAGGACATTTTATTTTGTTTCCCCATCCCAGTAAGTGTTGTATTAAGTGCATTCTGAAGCTGTCGTGTGATTGTCTATCAAGGAAATAAATGACAATTTATTTTGCCTACTAGTCGTGTTCAATCGAGAATCCCAAAAATATAAAAAGTGTTGATAAGTTCTGGTCCACCGTGACAGGCGGGTTTGTCAATTGCTTTTGGGTTTTCCAGAGAGAATATGATCAATATTATTACTAATACAAGATAAGAGCTAGAAGCATCAGACATGAAATTAGAATGTAAGTAGTACAGTAGGTAATCATGGGAGACGACCATTTGTGTTTACAAATGTTAAAATATTTGGCATCATATCTCTGTAATGTTAGTGGAGATTGCGCAGCAAAGTATGTGATATGCGCAAAGAATTGTAAACTCATGTTGTGGAAGAATACCAGGTCAATATGCCATAATTTTACTTACATGTCAATCATAAAATAAAGTCTAGAGTCAAGTTAATTGGGTTTAGATGCTGTGTCTATTCCAATGTATGGAAATTTAATTGTAAACTCAACCGGGAAAACGTTTTAGTTTGTTTTATCGTACTTTCTATGTTGCTGAGAGAACTAACAACCATTGCATAAAAAGAAAAAATAAACAGGG
Source organism: Ascaphus truei (assembly GCA_036426205.1). Taxonomy (NCBI): domain Eukaryota; kingdom Metazoa; phylum Chordata; class Amphibia; order Anura; family Ascaphidae; genus Ascaphus; species Ascaphus truei. Next base: position 20,137 of record WSYH01009882.1, on the reverse strand, counting down.
ATGCAAGTTCTTACGGCAACACCAAATATGCTACTGTACATGGTTAACTTTCATAAGCAGTTTAGAGGAAGAATAGTACATTTGCACTGAATGTTTGTGTGGCAGTGAGTGGGTAAACAGGTGTGGTGGCTACTGGCTTTGCTGTTGGGAGCAGAACACATGTGGACTGCTGTAAGTGTTGATTGGCCGTACTGGCATAACAAGTCAAAGAGAACAACACAGTGCTGAAGCCTCAAGGGACTGACTGATGCCTCTAGTGAGGGCTGATGCCTAATGTGATTAAGAGCTCTAACATCAGTATGCAGGGACATGCAAGGGCAGCACCAACTACATACTTTTATTTGTAGTTTTTATGATTTCTGTATACAGTACTTGTTTGGGCTGTAATAAAGGCTGCTATGAAGAGCTGCTGAATTTAAGCCCCTGACTACAGTTGGTGGCAGAAAGAGTTGGCACACCTAAAAGTAAAAGGGTAACCCACATAGAAATGGACACAGGAAACACTACAGGGTGAGTGGAAGGCGGACCAACTTACTGTATTAAGCGCCTCATCTTACAAACGAAGCTCCTCACCCCTACCACATGCAGCACTTATCATATGAGATCAGACTCCAAAAGACTGTTCATGGTCCCAAGCCTCAAAAAAGTATCCAGATGTTCCTCCTTCTCTTACCGTGCACCCCAAAACTGGAACAACCTACCGGAGACTCTCACATCCACCACCAGTTTAAGTTCTTTCAAAACTAAAGCTGTCTCACATTTTAATCTGGTCTGTAACTGTTACATACAGTAAGCCTATAATATATATTTTCTTTAACTGTGCATGCAATGTCTTGTATATAATGTATACCCTCCTCATTATGTAACTGTATTTGTAACCATGTATTATTTGTCTTAACTCTATGCCCGGACATATTGAAAACGAGAGGTAACTCTCAATGTATTACTTCCTGGTAAAACATTTTATAAATGTAGCCAGGTCTCCCCAGCGCTACCGCACCCCCCTCACTTGGCTGCCGATCGCGGGAGCCGCCGCGTCCAATGGCGGCTCCGTTCGGCAGTGGCAGGGGAGAGGGCGGTCAGGTCCCGGCTCGGGGGTTGCCGGGGACGCGTGCGGCCGGTTGCCAAGGCCGCACGCGCATCTCAGGGCTCCCGGCGCTCCCGGAGCCGGGCGGATAGGGCGCCGCCATTGCGGAGAGACTCGCGCATGCGCAGTGATCGCGCGAGGGCAGGAGAGCCCCAGATAGGTCGCGCATGCGCAGATAGGGGTAGGGAGCTAAGGCAGCTCTTAGGAGGTCGCGCGAGGGTAGGGAAGCATAGGGAGAGCTTGCGGCGGCCATTAGGAGTTAGTGTAGGCAGAGGGGAGGAGCGCACGCGGCCCCAATGTTATTGTAGGGGCCTCGGGACTACAATTCCCATGAGGCATAGCGAGGCAGGCACCAGGTGCTTGATAGGAGCCAATAGGGCTGTAGGACTGCCCTGGAGGGAGAATAGATACATTTCCCGGGCTTTGAGTCACGTCAGTTGGAGCAGCGGAGCTGAAGGGGAAGGAAGGATGCAGGGAGTGAGTGCAGCTCCTGCATCCAGATAGGTACCCTCACCCTCCAGGTAGGCCCCAACTCCCCACCAGGTTAGTGGGTAACTGATAAGGGACGGCCCTAGATAGGGAGGTCACCCTTAGTGTGTGTGTAAGGTGCAGGTTTGGCAGTGCCACAGCGGGTAGTGCTGTGCGCACTGGCAAATAGGCACAGTGTGTGCAGTGGGTTATTGCTGCGGGTTCCAGGTTGATGTGTTGAGTGTTGCATGTGTCACTGCATGTGCTGGGCGCAGTGTGTGCAGCGTGTGTGAATGTCTGCAGGCGACTGTGATAGGCTTTGGTCTGCTGCAGCTGTTAGGAGTAGCGAGTAGCTAGTTATAGGGAGGATTAGGGACTTGGTAACTAGGAGAGTGGGGCAGGTTTATTACCCCGCAGGCCCTAGGAGTTTTCCCCAAGTCACCTCAGGTTGCGGTTCATCAGGGACAGGCCCTAGGTTAGGGTTTCCTGTCACGCACTACTACTGCCCGTTAGATAGATAGGGTTCAGCGGCGGTTGCTGTTCCCCGTGATGCGTTGGTGTTGCCGTGATTCGGTTGTGTTCCCGTGAAGCGTGTGGGACCCCTCGTTGGGGTTCCGGGAGAAGTACCTGGATAGGATCAGACGAATGCATCGCACGTCTGACCCTTTGAGAGAGTGTTGCAAGGCCCGAGCATCGGAGTGCTCGGAAGTATCAATATTATATGTGCACCAACAGGCCTAGAGTTTAGTGACGGCGCATCACCCATTGACTATCTCCGTCAGGAGTAACGGGAACACATTGGGTGTGGGGGTTTCACTGGACACTGGGTGGGATCACCTAGTGTTAGGGAAACGTCCTGCGAGACGTCACGGGTAGTGTCTCCTCGTGAGAGGGACACAGGTTATGAGGATATGTAAAGGCGATGATATGTTCTATGTTCATAAGTAAATTCCTTAGTTATTATATAATCACTGACTGTGTGTGTGGTTTCTAATTGGGTTCCTATGTAGGGTCATTCTACACGTCCATTGAATCCTACATAGGTGGAGGCGCTGTAAAAGAAGATTCGTTCCAGAGGATTCACCCCAGGCTCTCATTAGCGGAGGCTCAGACCTCCTGTGAGCCTGCAGGTATACGCACCACACCGGTAACACCACATGTTCCACTCACCCACACTATATATGAGATTGGGTGGGGTGGAATACCCGTTACATAAATAAATATTAAGGCAGTAATTGAGGCCACTGCAGTGCAGCAGGGAGCCACAGAGATGCAGCAAACACCAAACAGACTGCTACATTAATAGATCCAGTTAAAGTCTCCAGTTAAAGAGACAGTACATCATACTGCTGTGCTACAACAGATGAAGGAATATGATGATTAAAGTTTTCTGCTGGTATTTGAAAGAACTGCAGAATGGGAGCAATAGGCAGGTATATTCTCCATTCCTAGCAGGCAAAGAGCAGAAAACATATTATGACTTGACGGCAGAAGAGGTAAAGCGGTAAAGCGGTAATTAAGTAATAATCCCTGAAGAACAGGGCATTACTGGCCAATAATGCCCTGGCTGGAAGAGTTGAAGGCCTGAGGCGAAGCCGGGGGACTTTAACCCAGCCAAGGCATTATTCGCCAGTAATGCCCTGTTCTTCGGGGATTATTACTATTATAGGCTAAATGTAGGCTTATTTAATAAATAATAGACACTTTTGTATAGTTATATAGATTTTTTTATTAAAATATAATGGTAAATACACGAAACCACCTCTATATATGCTTACCCTGCAGATATCTATATCACACACTGCCGCCCCCTCTGTGTACACACACACACACACACACACACACACACACACACACAGCAGCTCAACACGCACACACTGCTGCTACACACACACACACAGTAGCTCTATACACACACACACACACACACACACACACACACAGTAGCTCTACACACACACACAAACTGCTGCTACACATACAACAGCACAACACACACACACACACTGCAGCCACAATAAAAAATGCAGCCACTTACTAACCTTTGCACTCCCCCCCCCACCTCTACACACAACACAGCACAGCACAGCACAGAACCTCTACACCCCCCCCCAACACACACAACACTGCACCTCTATACACAACACTGCATCTCTACACACACAAAATACACACACACACAACACTGCACCTCTATACACAGCACCTCTACACTAATACAGCACCTCCACACACACACGCACACACACACACACACACACACACACACATAAACACTGCTGCTGACACTGACACACACACACACACTGGAGCTCTATATACACACACACACAGCAGCTCAACACAGATATACAACACAACAGCACAGCACACACACACACACTGCTACTGACACACTCACACACAAACTGCAGCCACAAAGAAACTGTAGACAGCCACTTACTTCTTTGCAGACTCTCTTTCCCCCCCCCCCCTCCCCAATTCAATTGAATCTGCTCAGAAAATCTCAGTCAACTCGGGAGGGGGAGAAGTCAACCCATGGCTGATACGTCCTGACCAATCCCCTGCCCTGTCTCAGAGCTGTTACTTCATTCTAACCAATCCCCTGCCCTGTCTCACCTGTTCTGAAAGCTGATTGGCTGGAAAAAAACACATTGAAAACTGTACTTTGCAAGCTGCTAAAATTCCGGGCATTACTGATTGGATAATGCCTGGAATTTTAACCAATCATAGAGCAGGGTTTTCAATAATGCCCGGAATTTTACTGCTTTAGCCTATAATCTACATTAATGTCCCATGCATGTCCTTACACGGCTGTGTGAGCACAGCGATTCCACAGTTTGGAGTTTCAATTTGGCCCACACATGCAAATGCATGACCTGGTAAATCTAGCATGTAAGTGGCTGCAACAAGTCAACATGGTAGTTAGCTGTGCATGTAGTGGAGCGGGTGGGAATGGACTGGGTTGCCAAAAGCATGAAGCGCTGGACCAGCCAACCAAGATATCCAACACACGCTGAAAAGCAGGTAGTTCTAAGTCCGTGTTCATGGTGGCTGCTACGCGATGTGTGCGTGCTTACGTGAGTGTACGTCCGTCGTAATTTCAGGTTCAGTGGGAGTATTCAAACTGAAAACTCCACCGGCGGCAAAGTGCAGTGTTGACGCTGCTACATTTTGCCGCTGCATCCAGAAATGATATTTGGGGCTGCAGTCGCGTCACGTGAGCTGGTTCAGCGAACCAGCTCCGTGACACGTTTGCCCCGCCCCCAAACACCGCGACCCGACTCCTGCAGCCTGAACACAGATCGCTGAGCTGCAGGAGCACACGGGGGAGGCGAGCACGGACGCTCGCGTCCGTACCAGCCACCCTGAACTCGGCCTAACAGAGCGATCCGAAGCTACGCAGACTTTGTGCAAATCAATGCCGAGATCCAGACCAGCATTGTGGGTCTGAGCCCTTAAGATCACCAGCAACATTGCTTGTGCCTGCAGACTCTGACCAACGTGCTGAGTCTAAGACCCTAAGCTTATGGATAGCACGGCTAGTTAAACAGTTTGCAAGTACAGAGCATTGCAAAGTGAGCAGGAGAGTGGAATCACACGTGGGTGCGAAGTTTCCATCACATGAGGCCCAACCAACACCTCAGAAGAAGGCATCAGGCAGATGAAGGATTCCGTTCCCCCAGGACCCCGTTACTGGACGTGCTCAGAATGTGGACACCGGGAGGCTGATTGCTCACTAATGGATGTCAGCACTGCATGGATGCTGTCAATAATTTGCCAGTCTAAGCTCCAACTGCCAATACTAGTCCCAGTCCACGTGAACGTGTGGGATACTTCTGGACCAATGAACACGGGCGCAGACTAAACATTTGTTCACAAACATCTGGCTTCTGAGCAGGTTATTGATCTTAAGACTGTGTGAGGCTAAGATTAGAGTGAGCAGACGTTCCAGTTTAGCCAGGACAGTCCCTGTGTCCAGCATTCTTTAAAATGGCCCGTTTTTTTCCTGATTGGAACCAGGACAATGTCGGAGTGGGAGGAGAGCAGAGGAGGAGAGCGGAGGCCAGGCCTGGCTGCAGCTGCAGATGAGGGTGGGGGTGAGGCTAGCTGCAGAGGAGCCCCAGCAGTAAGGCCCAGAAGTCAGTGAGAACTTCCGGTGTCTGCTGCCAGGGCCCAAGATGGAACCCCCCACCCTGCTCAACAGTAACAGGTAGGGTCTGAAGAAACACATAATGGGGAGAGAGGGAGACACACAGAATGGGGAGGGGGAAAGAGACACACACAACACAATTGGGAGAGAGAGAGAGACAGAATGGGAAGGGGGGAGAGACACAGAATGGGGAGGGGCAGAGAGACACAGAATGGGGAGTGGGAGAGACAAACACACAGAATTGGGGAGAGAGAGACAGAATGGGGAGATAGAGACAGACAGAATATGGAAAGAGAGACAGACAGAATGGGGAAAGAGACAGACATGCAGAATGGGGAGAGACAGACACAGAATGGGGGAGAGAGACAGACACAAAGAATGGGGAAAGGGACAGACATAATGGGGAGGGGGGGAGAGAAAGACATAATGGGCAGTGGGAGAGACAGCATACACAACACCCCACCAGCTTCTCCCCCGCATGACCCCTCCTCACCAGTTTCTACCCCGGCACCAGCTTCTCCCCTGCATGCCCTCCTCACCAGCTTCTACCCCACATGCCCTCTTCACCAGTTTCTCCCCAGCACGCCGTTCTCACCAGCTTCTCCCTGTACGCTTCTCCCCTGCACGCTCCGTACCAGCTTTTCTCCCGCATTCCAACTCACTAGTTACTCCCCGGCACGGCCCCTCACTAGCTTCTCCCTGCATGCTCCCCTCACAAGCTTCTCTCCCACATGCCCCCCCCCCCCCTTTCCTCTCATTTTTCCCACATCCCTCAGTTTTTACTCACCCTCTAGGTTTTTACTCCTTTAAATCCCTCTTTTTTTCTCCCCCCACCCCAGTTTTTACTCCCTTACACCCCTTTTACTCCCTTAGACAAACACACCACCCCCCTATTCCGTACCTGGGGGGCGCTGGTGCAGAGCTTCTCAGTGATGGAGGGGGGCCCACCCATGTGGACAATGCTGGAAGTTGGGCCCCAATTTCCGGCTGAGCCTAAATTGCAGGCGCAGGCCGCCAGGGCAGGTCACCTCTACAGCCAAGTAGATGACACGCTCCTCACCCATGTTCCCCAGGTAGGGCCTATGTGCTCAAGTCTGGAGAGTCTACCCGAGGAAGCAATGCTGGACTGATTATAGATCTGTTGAAGGCAGGTGCCTAATGTGAGTAAGAGCTCTGACAGAGCACTAGGCAGGGACATGCAAGGGCAGCACCAGCCGCATACTTTTATTTGTAGTTTTTATGCTTTCTATTTATATTTTTGTGCTGTAGTAAAAGCTGCTTTAACACAAAACTCAGCTCTCTTAGTACAAGCTTCTCTGAAAACAAATTGGTCTGTATTGCTCTGCACACAGACAGATTTTAACAGCTGCTCCTCTTCATTAGCAGTTGCCGCTGCGTGAGACCAGGGAGAGCTAAAAATCCCGGTCTGGATTCCACCTGGCAAATCTCCAAAACGTGGAGTGGAGCACTGGCCCACCCTACTATCCAAGTGCTCCGCCCCAGGGACACAAAACACACCCAATAGCAAGTGCAACAACCCAAAATTATCCACTGCATCTCCCTGGGGCTATATATATATATATATACACAGTATATAAACAAAAACAAATCAGCGCTAGGACTAGCACAAAGGTGGATATATGTGAATGTGAATAAATATATTATGATGAAATATATAAATATATATCAGGTAGTGATCAAGGAGAAAAAGGCTAGTAGGATGCAGCTCTAATAAGGATATGCCTATCCTAGATAATTTGGGGGGGGGGGGGGAAGCACAATCCTGTATAGCTGTAAAAAATCTGGATAATTTATTGTAGGCAAGAAGAGCTAGGTTGCTGGACAAACAGATAAAAACAAACACAATGTATGCAATGAAATACTATATAAAAACACAACAAAAGATGTATATATTGAGGAGAAAAAAATTGATGTATATCCAAAAAAAGTCCAAGAGATCTATTGTGAAGGAGTAATAAATGCTGTGGGTGATATATCACTTGAATGCGTAGTCAATAAAAGTAGCAACAAATGAGGAGTATAGGATAGCTGTGAAGTGGATCAGTGTTGGTAAATAAAGTTGCAGTATAAGGCTGATGGGTGTCTTCTGTTAGATGGATAACTGGGTATCAACAGATAAAGGCAGAAGGGGGTAATGGAACGGTCTCACCAGGTAGTGTATCCGCAATGAACCCCAAGGGGTCTCTGCGTCCCTCCGTCAGCTGCACCAACGATGCCACGCTAGGGATGACCACGTGATGCTGATCCAGGTAACACTGGAGACGCTGTCCTGCTTCCTGTATAACCCCCTCACAACAGCCAAAATCTTCAGTCTGGGAGGTTGCACAACAATTTGTTTGATCTCTGATGTATCCACTAGATGCCAGACTCAGCCACACATAAACATAACCTGCAGCCTTCCACTTTGTTTCACCGGTATGAGTTTGAATAATAAATATCCACTCCTCCCTTGTTGCTCAGCTCTCCTCCACAATCAGCTGTTGGACACAGTGACGTAACCTACGCGTTTCGTCAGCTGTGGCGTCGACTTCTTAAAGGATCTCACCCTTGTTTCCAGCTCTGTTTGCGAGCAACTCCTGCTCCTGGGAAATTGCTCCTAGAGACTCTGTTTGGCAATATTTCGTTTTTGGAAACAAGATATTTTGTTTCCCCCCATCCCAGTAATTGTATTTTCAGTGTAATTGTGTAACAGTGTGTATGTCATTTGTGTAAATGAATGACAATTTATTTTATCTCTTTGCTTTGCTCAATCATATGATCCCCGGGTATAAAGGTGTTAAAAGTGCTGGTCTCCTGTGACAGCTGGATTAACCCTTTCTCTGCTTTGGGGGATTTCTTTGCTGAAGTAAACTTTCATTTGCCCAACATGTATAAAAAGGAGCAAAATTGTTGTAATGTTACAGCCCTTGAAGCTGAATCCCAGACAGATGAAAAGCTTCATGGATTGGGTGTACTGGACAAAAAAACAAAAACGCTACATTAATGGAAAAAGAATAATACCTTGACTCATTGAAGCTCCACTAAAATGCATAATACTATTAATGCTAAAAAGCAATGAGACTGACTCCAAATCAGTGATAATCTCAAAAAAATCAGTGAGTTGACATTACTGCTGTCAGCTCCTTCTGTTCTTAGGCAAGTCGCTTAGAATCATATTTACTAAATGATGCTAGGCATAAAGCAACTTATACTTTTCCACCGCATTAGTAAATATGGGCCTTAATCTTCCCATGCCTTAGGCACCTAAAACATACTGTAAACTCATACAGGATTGGGAGTTTTGTATGTGAAAAATCCTACAAACAGCAATGCATAAATTGAAGTGCTGCATATCATATATTAATAAAAACTGACATTTTAATCACTGATAACTTATTTTCTCCTGGTCACTCAATGGCAGTGAATGACATAAGAGAGTAGGACCCATCCATCTGAAGGTAGTACAAAGATTTCTGAACTGTTTATGGCCTCATAAACCTCTACTATCAGTAGGGTGACCAGATGTCATGACTTTTTCGGGCTCTGTCCCGGTTTTAGGATCCCCCTGGCGCTCGACTGCGCATGTGTGATCGGCTCTTGCCAGCTTCTTATGCATAGGTAACAGTGGGTGAGGGAGTGGGGGAAGTGGATGGACTGGGCGCTTCCTAAACAATATAGTAATTAGTGTGATAAGTGACACACCTTAAGTACACACAATTAGCCTATCACCGTATAGTGTAAAAAATAAAAAATAAAAACAGTGTACAGCAGCAGCTCAACTTCCTCTGATGGGATCGTTCCTAATCCCAGGATGTGAAGTATTCTTTTCTTGGGGTTGAGGAGGAGCGCTGGATCTCGTGATATTCAAGAATATAATATAATGTGCAAGATCGTAAATTCACTGCTTTAAACCATGTAAAAAACATAATGAATGAACTCATCACAAATCGTAATAAAATCATGCATGTCAGATCCTTCTCTCTCTGGACTGAGCCCTTTTTGTTACTGGTTCTGTAACCTCTCAGTGAGTGGTGATATGAAATAAAGAAACCACAAATAGTGCAAATAGTATGAACTATACAAATGTATTATGCACAGGTTATCAGGAACTCACGGGTGAGGTCCTCTCTAGCAAGCAAGAGGGGGTGTGGATACAGCTTGTGCTGCTGCAATCTTTGGCATGTACTGTAAAACGTCTCAATTCTGCAGAGTTAGAGAGATTCTTCGCCTGGAAGACTGGCAACTACTGCTAAGATTACCCCATTCTGGCTTCCCCGCCTCCACCCGTGACCGAAACCGGAAGTGACCGACGGCATGATTGGCATTGAACTACACTATGAGGGGAAAGTGAAGCAACACCGAACAGCAGCCTGCTTCTATCGGCGGTTCTCTCCACCAGCCCAATCTTATGAATGAAAATGTTAGTTTCCTGATCCCTGTGCTAATACATTGTATAGTTCATACTATTTGCACTATGTGGTTTTCTTTATTTTCATATCACCCACTTCCTGAGAGGATACAGACTCCAGTACACAAAGGGCTCCAGTCAGAGAGAGAAGGATCTCTGACATGCAGTGATTTTATACGATTTTTGTGAGTTCATTCTTATGTTTACATCGTTTTAAAGCAGTGAATTACCATCTGCACTATTATATTTTATATCTTTACATATCACGAGATCCAGCGCTCCTCCTCAACCCCAAGAAAAGACAGCTTCTTATGCGCATGCTCAACTGGCAAGCTCCGATCGCACATGCGCATGAGTGACCGGCAAAATCTGATTTTGCATGCACAGACGGCAAGTGCCGAATGTGCATGCGCACGAGCATCCCTGCAGTGCCGTTCACACATGCGCAGTCTGCAAGTGCTCTTCACGCATTCTCAATTGACGAGAGCCGACTGCGCATGCGTGATATTTGTAATTTTTTTGCCAGGACAAATCTGGTCACCCTAGCTATTGGTGGTGTGCACCGCCATTGCCCTCATTTACCCCTTGTACCAGATATCAGCAGGAGCACATCCACTGCAGCGCAAGGAAGGAGATCCTGTGAGTACCCTCTGCATCTTCTGTACACTAACTGCTTATACAAATGGATATGTGGATCATGTCTCTTAACCCACAGAATATATATGCGATACGGGAACACTGATTTATGAATTGTTTTGAAACTCTTTATTTCAGCACAAGGGACTGTTCGGGTTCACTGTCATGATCGGGGTATGAGGGGTTAATGGGATCTGTGTACATGTTGATCTGCAGCCCCCTGCTTCAGCAGAATTGCCCCAGGTCTGAGCTGTATTCCCCCAGCAGTCTGTGTTATATTCCTGTATGTGTAGAAATCATGTCGGGAGGGAAAGGGTTAACCATATTGTGTATATGTTGCTCTGCATCCCCCTGCTTCAGTAGAATTAATTGCTATGTTATGTATTAACATGGAGAGAGGGTTAACTGTGTATTTGTCATAATGTAAACCCCATAGAACCATATCTCTGTATGTGTTTGTGCTACAAGGCTGAAATTTGGATATGCTTTCCTATGCAACGAACACAGGTTGCATAGATATTGTTAATCTGATTTAAAATATGGGAGAAATAGTTATGTTATCACTGTTTTTACTATAACTTTGGATATAAGTTTGGAGGCTCGCCAAATGGCCCCTGTAGACGGACGTTCACAGAGGTACACAATTGGAGACTTTATAAGGTGAAATTATAACGAGGCTTTATTGTGCCTTTTCCTTAACATCAGGAAACCATCCAAACAAGGGGGAAACACAGCTTCTATTCACTTGGGAGTGGTTCTAGTGAAATAATATGCAATTCACAACTCCCTTAGTTAAGCATGTCTCCCAGCCCCAAACACATAGCATGAAATGAACAGATATAAAAAGTCTTGTAATAAAAGTCTTATCTGTTCCTTGTAGTTTGGAGGGAAAATCTTCTCTGTCCCTGGTTGCTTTTCAGGGTTTGTCAGCATTCAGGTTTAGAAGTTTCCCCTGTGTCTCGGAAGCAGCTCTGCTGTGTTTTCTGGCAGAGCTCAAGACATGGTCAGCTCCAGAGATCTGTGTTCTCTTGGTCAGTCTCTCCTGGGAGACTCAAGAACCTCTGCTCTGTCTCCAAAGTTCAGCTCACACGTGAGCTAAGGAGTCACTTCCTGTCTCAACAGACAGGCTTTTGTAAGCAATCTAAATCAGGCAGGTGGTGTTTATTAATTGACCACCAGCAGTTAACACCACACTGCTAGATTAAAGGCACATTACTTGAACAGGTATTACTCCCCTGTTACAGCCCCTTTGATATGTAATTGTACAATCAAAGGAGGCCACTTGAAAGGCTTCATTGCATATGCAGCCAGGTCTCACACCTAGGTGATAACCATTTCACCTGTCAAAAGTGACACCCTACATGAAAGACCCCTGCCCAATAAGCATTTTTGCTAGACAGGATGGAAACGAAGGCATCATGTCATAGTTTTTTTATAAATGGGCTGGCCAAGTAGCCACAGGGGAGGGTTGTATTAATGAGGGGCTGGGTAAACCCAGCTTTTTGCGTTACCTGGCAACCTGTGATTGGGTCAAGATTATTCTTCACCAATAACTGAACTGCCATGGTAGGAATGGGAGCCTGCATCTATATAGTTGCTTGCACACTTTATTCCTGTGGTGGTTGCTTGTTGGTTGATTGTTGCTGTCGTTTTGTCGTGCTTGTTGTGACCTATAACAACTAAGGAGCTGCTATTCGGCTGAATATCTCCTTGTCCAACCTCAGTAAGTGTAAATATTGCTGTAATGTTATTTGCTTGATGTATTGTCTGTTCTGCTCATAGGAAATAAACTCATTCAGTTTACTATATCCTAGTCTTGTTCAATCTGGCCCGGTTATTGTATATATGTGCTGTTTTCTCATGACATTCACATACTACCTTACCTATGTGCTACGCAGACCTTTATTGCACCATTGAATCTTTCATTCAAAGATACAGCTACAATAAATGTTTCTGAAGCGTTGTCTTGTTTGTTTCTCACAAACTATCCCTCACCCTAGTTATTAGGTCAGTTGTATGTCTAGCCAAGCTGATCTATATATACACCCAAAGAAAACTCAAGGATAATATAATGAAAAATACAAAGAAAATATACAGCAAAAATCTGCGCAAGAAAAGACCAATAGAGGTTGGAACCAGTCATGCACTGCCATGGAAGGACAAAGGGAAAATAAACTATCGGTGAGTAAAATGTCTGTTTTCTCTCCTGTCCTATGTCAGCGCATGACATGAGAAAATGTACCAAAGCAGATCCCCGTAAGAAAATATTGGGTTGGGTAATTATTGCGGTACTGCTGCCTGGAGGACTTTCCTTCCAAAGGTAGCTTCTGCTGATGTGGATACATTTAGCTGGTAGTATTGGAGAATGTATGTGGGGAAGACCAGGTCGCTGCTATCCAGATTCGCTCTGCCAATGAATATGCACGGAGAGTGTATTAGGATAAAATCACAGATGTTTATTACACAGCAGTAGTACAAACTCACAAGCAAAGTAGTCCTCGGCAGTCACGGCACAATCCGTGATCACTGCAGTACAAGCAGGTCTTCGCACCGCGTCCGATGTGCAGGCTTGGAACACTGCTGGAACGCAGACGAGACAGACAGCTACGACGGCCGGCAAGGGACAAAACAGTCATGCAGATGAGAGCAACGCGTTTCGCTGAATACTCAGCTTCCTCAGGCTCGATGAATCTGCGTGGTGTCCATTAGCAGGTTTAAATACCCTGCTTGCGGTATCAGATTGGCTTCAAACCTGTTCCCAATCATATAGTTCTACTTTTGTTTTTTTGGGAGAGTGTTAAAGACTTTTTCTCTGGTTTACAGCCTGATTGCACAGTGATATACTTCAAAAAGTTCTTATGGATCAAACCAACTACATACGATCTTTGAAATACAGTAAATATCATCCTAAATGTCATGTATGAAATCGCAACTCTGAGAGTTTTGATAATAGCCCCATTAACTATACTATGTGTATGGTAAACTCGTGGTGTAAATAGGCAGTAAATGACATGCTGGACACATCGACTAATGGGGAACTTGCTTCGCTGATCCCTGACGAAGATCACGAGTAGGAAGGTTTTTGGCCATCCAGGGACACCGTAGCTGTGCACATCAGACGGTGACGTCAGCAGGAGGAGACGGTTGGAAAATACTCTGTTGGCAGCAAGACCACGAGAACTGCAGGAGATGTCCCCGCACTAACGGACGTTCTGCACCCCACGGCGAGCGGCTATCCCTGGCAAAGACCCCGAACCACTGCACATGTCCTACTCATGGACGGTGAGTAGGATTTCAGTTTTACCACACGGCGGAGCAACGTAGCTTCCTTAAGCACAAGCGCTTGGGAGCCTTTTTCTTATGGAGCAGGAGAACAATCTTCTTGTTTAGCAGGAGAAAAGTCTACTGTTTATTAATTCATTACATGTTTTACATCAATTGAGGTTACAATTGTTTTAACCAATAAATGCTCTTTGTATCTTGTCCACCACGGCAATTGTTGTCTCAAGGGTAATACACTATTGTGGTTTTGTTTATTTCTTGTTCCCTTCTCTGAGGCATTCCATATAAGAAGAAATCACTGCACAAGACTCTATTCCATTCTTCATCCTCAGCGCCATAGGAGGCTATTCTACACGAATCTTCTCATCTGGTTGGAAGATACCGGATCAACCTCTCAGGCAGCTCAAGGACTACCTCCATCATAAACTGTATCACAGGTTTTGTTTCACTGTTTATATCACTGTACAATATTGTTTACACTAGCGCCAATCTGCACTTATTATTTTACCACCTAAAGGTATGAGTACTCACATAAACCCCCAGCAGTCTTCCTTATGCGTGCAGCTGTATCCGAAGTCCAAACGATCCAAAACAAGTGTGTGCAGAGCACAACATGATAGAGAGGCAGGTCTATGTTTTTAATATTCTTTTTTTTTTTCCAAACAATTTTATTAGGCAATTAGACATTGTTACAGAAATAAAAAGCAATGTAGCCTAACATTTGACATTTTTTTTTTTTGGGGGGGGGGGGGGGGAAAGAAATTGACTACAACTGTTGTCAAAAAGAGGGGGGAGTGCCTCCAGAGAGGGGAGGCAGAGGGGGGAGGAGGGGGGGAGGGGTGGGTCGGGGGGGGGGGGTGTCCCATCTGGCTGTTGGGGATGTCTTGTCGGGGGTTGTTTCTCGACTCTTAAGGGGAGGGGGTAACCCTCCGTCTCCCCGGGGTTGGGCCACCGGGCCTGTAGCGGGAGCTCCAGGGTTCCCAGATATCCTCATGGGCCTGGAGTTTTTGCCTTACAGTGGCAGTTAGCCGCTCCATAATCAGTACCTCTCCGACCCTTTTTTCGATAGTCCCCATTGCCGGGGTGGTTGTTTTCCTCCAGGAGGCTGCAACACAACATCTGGCCGCAGTGAGAATGAAGGATATTAATTTCCTGGTAGGCCGGACTATGTCTGACATAGGTGCGGCCAACAGGTAGGTCAGTGGTTCGATAGGTAGTTCCAGGTCGGTGACCTCTTTTATCAGAATTTGGACCTTGGCCCAGTATTTCACAATTTCTGGACAGGTCCACCAGATGTGGACCATGCGTTCCCCTCTATGACCACAGCCTCTCCAGCATAAGTCGGATGCCTGAGGGTAGATCTGGTTTAATCGTGCTGGGGTAAGATACCAGCCAAACAAGATTTTATAAATGTTTTCCTTTATTGTGGTGCATAGGGAGGTCTCCGAAGCCGCCTGCCAGATTTCTTCCCAAGTCTCTCTATCTATATTTATATTTAGATCTGCTGCCCATTTGAGCATGTAATCATGCTCCTTGGGGGTTGATGAGTGCTCCAGGACTCCATATATGTCCGAGATTAGACCTTTCTGGTGGGTCTTAGTCTCGCAGAGATGTTCGAACCTCGTGAGAGTGGGGTATTCTGGAAGAGGGCATGTTGTTCTAATGAAATTTCTAATTTGAAGGTATTTAAATGTGTCCAATTCCCTGATTTTATATTTGGTCCTCAGTTCTTGGTAGCTCAGAAGCCTCCCTAGGCTCAGTAAGTCCGCAATCGCCTCTATACCCCGCGCGCTGAATTGGTCGAACAGCTTAGATCCACATCCCGGGGGGATGGGAAGTTTCGGGTGTTGTTAAAGATAGGGGTCAACTGAGAGCTTTTGGAGGTGAGGCCGTATTTGTATTTACATCGTGTCCATACGTCCCACGTGTGACGTGCGGCTTGTAATTTGAGATTGGGCGAGGGCCCCTCTCCTCTGTCCAGGCTCCAGAGGCAGGCTTGCAGGGAAGGCATTTTGGCACACCGAGTCTCTATTTCCACCCAACTACAACGGGTCGGGTCAGAGTTCCACATTACTACCTGCTTGAGTTGTGCCGCCAAATAATATTTGTGTAGGTCAGGAACTCCCAGTCCTCCCTTAGATCCTGCCGCCATCAGGACCGCTCTAGCGACTCTGGGTCTCTTGCCCTGCCAAATAAAGTGGAACAATTTGGTCTGTATGTGTTTTAGATCAGTGCCAGGGACGTGGGTCGGTAGTGTCTGGAAGAGGTATAACATTCTTGGGAGTATATTCATCTTAGTGGAAATAATTCTACCGATCCACGATATCTGGTAACCTTCCCACTGATTTAGATCCTTTTTGATCTTGTCCCATAGCTTCGGGTAATTATCCCGGTATAAATCCCGATAGTGCCTTGATACATTAATTCCCAGATATTTAATATATGAAGGGCACCATCTATAGTTAAAATTTATTTTGATGAGCTTTGACTTCGGGATCTGGGAGACTAAGGTTTAGGGCCTCTGATTTGTCGCTGTTTATTTTGTATCCTGACACCCTACCAAACTCCGCCAGTTCCCTCTGAAGGTTAGGGAGGGAAGTTAGGGGTTTAGTCAGGGTGAGGATGATATCGTCAGCGAATAGGGAAATTTTGTATTGTGCTTTGTCGATTGGGATACCCTGAATATTCGGGTTTTGTCTTATTTTAGACGCCAGCGGTTCAATCGTGAGGGCGAAGAGAAGGGGGGAAAGGGGGCATCCTTGGCGGGTGCCGTTTTTGATATGGAATCGTTCAAGGCCTCCACCTGGGAGTCGTACTGAGGCCGACGGGTTCTGGTAGAGTGCTTGAACCCCTTTTAGGAATGAATCTCTGAAGCCAAATTTTATCAATGTTTGGTCTAGAAACAGCCAGTCGATTCTGTCGAATGCCTTCTCTGCATCAAGGCTTAATAGCATCGCCTTTGAGCCTGAAAGGTGGGCATGGTCAACTAAGTTAATGATTTTACGGGTGTTGTCTGAGGCCTGCCGGCCCAGGACAAACCCGACCTGGTCCTTATGTACTAGTCTCGGGAGGATAGGGTTAAGTCTGTTCGCCAGAATTTTACTGTATAATTTAAGGTCGTTGTTCAACAGTGAAATTGGTCTGTAGCTGCCACATTGGGTGGGATCCTTCCCTTCTTTCAGTATTATAGCCAGATTAGCGGACGACATTGTGGGTGGGATAGGATTCCCTTCTAAGAATGAGTTGAACAAGCTTAATAGGTGTCTGGACAGGATGGGGAAAAATTTCTTATAATAGGCATTTGTGAAACCATCGGGGCCCGGCGCCTTGGATATCTTGGAGGCCTTAACGGCCGCTTCTAGTTCTTCTAGCGTAATTTTAGCGTTTAAAATAGTATTTTCTTCCTCTGTTAGAGATGGAAGATCGCAGTCAGATAAGTAGTCTATGGCTGACGCCAAATTCGCTATGTTAGAGTGAGCAGAGTGGGTTCTTAAGTTATATAATTTGGAGTAGAATTTGGTGAATTCCTCTGCTATTCTCTTTTCGTTATATTGGAGTTCACCAGAATTATTCCTGATCGCCGCTATATGTGACCGTTTCTGTATTCCTCGTAACTTACTAGCGAGAAGTCTGTCAGCCTTGTTCCCTTTATCATAGTACCTCTGACCCGTCCATTTAAGAGCTTTTTCTACAGTTTCCAATTGAATTATTTTTAAATCATTGCGGGCAGTTGTCATTGTTTTTTATAAATTCTCCGGGAGGGATTATTTTTATGCTGCTGCTCTAGAATGATTATTTTGTCTGTAAGCTCTTTAGTTAATTTCAGTCTAGTTTTTTTCCTGTGGGAGGCAATTGATATAAGAGTTCCTCGAATTGTCGCCTTATGGGCTTCCCACAGGCTTGCCGGAGATGTAACGGAGCCTTTATTTATTCTAAAATATTCCTTGAGAGACTTTTTGAGTTCCATCACTGTCCCGGAGTGGTTCAGTAAGGAATCATTTAGTTTCCAGCTATATGAGATAATTTTTCCAAATGGAATGGATAGGGTCATGGTGATAGGGGCGTGATCTGACCACGTAATAGGGCCGATGTCTGAGTCTAAGGTGGCCTCTAGTATGTTCTTGGTAGTAAGAAAGTAGTCAATACGGGAATAAGACTGGTGTGGGGCCGAGTAGAAGGTATAGTCCCTTTGCCCCTGATGTTGTGTTCTCCAAATGTCCACCAGAGAAAAGTCCCCCACAATGTCCTTAAATTTTTTCCCCAGTCTTTGTGACTGAGTGGAATGTTGTCGTCCAGGGTGGCTCGATTTGTCTTCTTTTGGATTGAGAGCCATATTTAGGTCCCCAGCGATAAGTAGCGAGGAAAGGTACTGTGGGTCAATTTCTTCCAGAACTTTCTTCAAGAATTCTGTCTGATTCTCGTTTGGGGCATATAGGTTAATAAGGGCGATTGTCGTGCCGGAGAGTGAGCCGTACACCACAATAAATCTTCCCTCAGGATCTGCTTGTATTTTCGCTAAATTAAATGGGGTGCCTTGACGGATCAAAATGGCGACCCCTCTGCGTTTGCTGCTGAATGACGAGAAGTAACTCAGTGGAAACGCATGTTGAAAGATTTTAGGCGGCTCTTGAGACGTGAAATGCGTCTCCTGGAGGAAAACAACATCCCCCCCTGTTTTCTTAATCTCCTGGAGGGCCAGGCGTCGTTTTCTATTGTTGTGAAGCCCTTTCACATTTAAGGAGACTATCTTTAGTGCTTTTTGGTGGGACATATTAACCCTCTAGAGGGTGTCGCGTGTGTTGTTCTTAGGTTAGTACAGGAGGGGAACAGCCAAAATGGGTAGAGGGGGGAGGGTTGGGAAGGGGGGCCGCTGGGAAAGAAACAGCGGGTCAAAGAGAGAAAGGAAAGTCGACCCTAATGGGGTCTGAAAAGTATTAAGCCGGCCTTTGGTAAGGGACCGGTTAGTGGGGTTTAAGACCCTTGGGGGCGGGTCCGAGAACGGTCCCCAGTGGAGGCGGGCCGAGTGGAGACCCCTGAGGCTCTGTAGTTTCCTCCGATATTTATTTCATCGGATGAGACTGGTGGATATGGTTGGTAGTTATGCCTTCGCCTTGCCTTCTGAAGAGTGGGGTGAGTTTGGGGGGAGAAAGGGAATAGTGGGTGGGGGAGGGGGAATGGGGGAAGAGGTGAGGGTGGGATTCTTCACGTAGGTAAGTCCTCTCAAGTAACAGGCCCATGCTACATAATTTACTTTTCCTCTTTATCTCGGTTCACGCTGAGGGATGCCGTGGGTGGGGTGGTGGGTAGGTACAGGGGTTGCTGGGAGGATAGGTAGAAGGGGAGGGAATGGGAGATGAGGGTAGAGGGGGGGTGAGGGGACGCACAGATTGAGACCTTACACCTTGAACATTATACATACTGTAGTTCACGTACATTTGTTTGGACGGCAATTGATTGGATTAGTACAGAGGTTATGCGGCCTCTTGTGGTCTGCCTGAATAATGCAACTTTTGAACTCGTAGTCCCAAACCTTATGGCAGAAGCTAAGGCAAAGGTAGATAGACCTGTGCAGGGGGGGTAGGGAGTGGTTGGGAAGGGAGGTAGGGGAGATGTAGGAGAGGGGGGGGGGGGGAATGGTAGGGTGGGCGGGGAGGGGGGGGGGGAGGGAGGAGAGGGGAAGGGGGGGGGTGGGGAAGGGGGAGAGAGGGGAATGGGGGAGGGGGGGGGAGAGGAAGGGGGGGGGGGGGGTGGGGAGGGGGGGGGGGAGGGGGAAGGGGGGGGACAGGGAGGGGAGGGGGGGGAGGGGAGGGGAGGGGGAAGATCTTGCATCATAACCCGTATACATAATTCACATTTAATTGTTTGGAGGGTGGGTAATAACAATTGTACAGAGGCTCTTGTGGTGAGCCTGTAAAATGCAACTTTCAAGTCCATATTCCCAAACCCATTCAGCAGGAGCTAAGGTAGCGATAAGAAGACCTGTTCAGGGGGAACCGGGATAGGTTGGGTAGGATGGAAGAAAGGCGGGAGAGGAAGGGGACGGTAGGAGGAGAGGGGGGGAGTCGAAGGGTGGGATGTGTGTAAGCGATGGAGAGGGGCCGAG
>WSYH01001008.1:0-143688 GCA_036426205.1 Ascaphus truei | reverse complement strand
GGATGTTTTAAGAAAGAAGCCCCAACCAGCATTCTGAAAATTCTTACAGGCTACTACCGCCGCATCCTCCTCGCGGCCGCGATTCGCGCAGAGCTGCCGACACAAAAACGGACCAGGGCGAAAATCCGGGACATTACCGGGACGGACCAGCAACCAGGACAGGAGAGAAAAAAAGGACTGTGCCGGACAAAACGGGAAGTCTGATCACCCTACTTGTAATCGCTATACAGGGCCACAGAGAGCTTTCCAGAGGCCCATGAATAACGTTCCACGGGGGCCCTGCCCACGTGTTGGCAGCCAAGCGTGAACACCACCCCCGATTTTCTCTTACACACACCCCCCTTTTTTTTTCCTTACGCCCTCTCTTCTCACACACACTCCTCACTCTAACCCCCCTCTTACACTCCCCGTCACCCTTCCTCGCCCCACTCACACTTCCTTCCCCCTCACCCTTTCCATCCCCCCCTCTCTCTCTTAACACACCCATGTATTTCTTTTTTCCGATCCGCCCACCTAAATAGTCACAGAACAAAAAACGAATATCAGCCTCACAAAAGCAAAAAGGTAAGTGAAATCAGCTCCTTTTTGCTTTTGGAGCTGATATTCGTTTTTTTTTTGTTCTGTGACTATTTACTATCGTCTCTGCTCAGCATCTGGGTTAGTGTATTGTTATTAATTAAGAAGGATTACCATCCTGCTAAATTGGAACTCACCAGCCGTGACTTTAAAGATTTGCTACAGTCTTAAAGACACAGTTTTACTTTTTCATTTTGTTTGATAGCCATATATCTTTTTAACAACACACCTCCATTTTTTTACCTTCCCATATTTTTTATTTTTCCTTTTCATTTCTTTTTTGCATATTGTAGTGGTCTCAACAATCGCAGTTTTTTTTACGCATTTTTTTGAACCTTATATATCTTACAAACTATGGATAGAGCTGGTTTCAAACACTATTCAAGACTCTGGGGTAATGAAACTTTTTTCATTTAACTATCTCAACACTACTGCCAAGAATCAAAAAGCAGATGCAATTTTCATAATGAGAGCACTCTCTTCTGTGAAGCACACAAGATTTTAAAGCCCCATTTTTTTCGGGTATAGAACAACATACAGTGGCGGCCGATCTGAGCTAAATCGGCTAAATCCGCGGCTCTCAGATTATCCCGGTTAGGTGGTTTTTTTGTGTTTTTGCCCGAGTGATTTTCGCGCTCTGTGATATTAGCATTTTATTCTCGCTGTCTGCAATACTGCAATGCGTGTAAAAAACTCAGGGGGGCGTTTGCGAGCTGTTGTTTGGAGTCTAATACCTTCGCGGTCAACCTACGTCAGTAACACAGTGTGTGTGTGCGCGCAGTAATCGTAAATTTGCATATTAAGTATACATGCATTTGCAGTGCTGTGATGCTGATACAGTATGTCTCATTGAAAATTGTTGAAAGCAAGGCGTGGTGTACAGTACTGTAAACATGTCACATTTCGAAATATACAGCACTCTCCCCTCGCTCAGGATATTAATGTGCACTGCGGGTATTTTCAAACTTCTTATCCTTCCTGGCAATGCAGTACATCTCTCCAACCTATTCCTTTGAACGTGTGTCTGGTTTCAATCACATTCCTGCTTGACAGCAGAAATTTACTGCGCATGCGCCTGTAACTTCGCCCACCACTGTTTGCTTGCCTGAGTGAGTGACCAAAAAAAATTAAAATTAAAAAAAAAAATTATTGTAATTTTTTTTTGTTTGTTATTTTTCCACAAGCCTGAAAAAACCATCTTACTGTATTACGATATTCAATCTGTGCTGTAGCTTTGACCTGGACCTGTGCGTTTGATGCCATGGTTGATTTGTGTGCTTTTTACATACTGTATTTGGGGGGGTGTATTATTATGATGCTGCCTTTTGAAATTAAAGTATGTATTTAGCTTTGAACTTCATGCAGCTGTACCCTTAGCCACCCTCCCCCACGAACGCTAGCTCAAGGATTTGAAATTCCACAGAGTCGTTAATTTTCTGAATCTGCCATTGTGTTTCTTAATCCGTCCTAGCCAAGCTACAAAGCATCACTGCGCCTGCGTGTAATCCTTTTAGAGATGGGAGCTGCTTACTGTGCATTGAGTCACCCAACCCCCCCCTCTCCACCAGAGTCGTTAATTACGAATCTTGCCATGTGTTTGTTAATCCTCCATAGCCCGAGATACACGCCTCACTGTGCCTGCGGTTATTCTCTTGAGATAGGAATTTTGAGGCTTTGTTTACGGCAACGCTTTTGGAAAATCCCTTCTCGAATTTGATTGCACAGAGCATCAACTCTCTGTGGCCTGTGTGTAATCCTCTTTCGAATGGGGCTAGTTTACTCCTGCTCATGCGCCTGCCTGTAACTTCACCCACATGCTTGCTTGAGTCCCCCCAAAGTTTTTAATTATGTTTTTTAACTGTATTTTTTTATCCACAAGCCTGCAAATTAAATATACGATATAAATCTGTGGCGTTGCCTGCACATGGTGATTTGTGTGCTTTTTATGTCTGTATTTGGGGGGTTGTAGGGATCAAATTATAGTATTCTGATGAAACTGCCTTTTGAATTACTGTACTCTACAGTCAGTATGTATTTCTTTGAATGCTGCACAACTAATCCTTCATCCCCCCCCACGACACACACAAACTCTTATCGACAGACACCTCACAGTCATTCATTTTCTGAAGTTAGTTAGTCATTGTGTTTTTAATCCGTCCCTAGCCGAGCGTCAATCGCCTCACTGCGCTGCATGTACTCTAATCTTTTAGAGACGGAGCTTGCTGCTTACCTGCGCATGAGGCACCCAACACCCTCTCTCCACAGGTCGTTTTAATTTTCTGAATATTGCCATTGTGTTCTAATCCATCCATAGCGAGCTACAAAGCCTCAGTGCGCTGCGTTTAATCACCCACCCCCCCCCCCCAAACCCTGTGGAGGTTTGTTTACGGTAACGCTTTGGAAAATCCCTTCTCGATTTTGAAATGTAAATCCGATTGCACAGATTGTGAGAATGAGAGTTAAAAAAACCATTTGATTCACTGTTGTTTTGTCATTCATTCTTATTCATTGGTGTACTGTAGGGGTGGGAGGGGTTTTTTGGTGTTGTCAATGATTATGGACTAGCAGGAATGTGAATAAATTTATTTTATTGTATCAGGAACCACAAATACACAAATATAAAAATAATAAGAATAATACATAAGTGCAGTCTTATTGTTCTTTTGGCAGATTGAAATTGGAATAAACATTTAGAAAACAATTTGTAAAACATGGAGAAACATGAATAATGCACCATTTATAAGAATATTATTTAATAATATATACTGGTAATGTAATATATATATATAGTATATATATATAATATATATAATATATATATATATATATGTATATATATTATTTTTCCCGCTCGTTTATCTTGTTCCTCATTCTGTGACAGTACAGTAGTTCATTGAGAGAGGAGAGGTTTGTGTACATCATTACTGCTGTTTATATACTGTACATTTTACTGTACAAACAGATTAGACTGGACAAAAACCCACCTCCCCCCAGGCCACCCTTTTTTCCTGAAACGACAAGAAGAAAACAAACATAGTGCGTTATGTGCGTGCTGTATTATGGCATTGTGTGATGTGTAGTACTACTGTAGATGCTGGTGCTGCGTTCCTGGAAAGAAAAAAATGGAGGCAGTTAGTAGACAGTTTAATGTAGTACTGTCAAACTTGTCTATACTGGAACTACTGTATACTCTGACACTGTTAAATAATATGTACTGTACCTGATGGCTGGTGCTGCTTTCTCTGGATAGAAAAAAATTGGAAGTTAGTAGGCAGTTACTGTAGTACTGTCACAACTAGTCTATACTGAAACTACTGTATACTCTGACTACTGTATAATATGTACGTAACCATGATGCTGGGTGTGCTTTCTCTGGAAAGAAAAAACTGTAACTACTGTATACTTGACTATTGGGAAGAAAAAATCTGTGCCATACTACCTGTATCATACGTACTTACAATAACTACAGCAAGTACTACTTCCTGAGCTTGCCCATTATGCATTATACAATGGCAACACAGTGGCAATATGGTCTATATATTTATTGCAGCGTTCCACGGTGGAGTACATCGTTCCAAAAACTCATTCATGCCTTTCAACAACTCGTCCTTTTGGAGGGTTTCGCCACTTTCCGGATATGGTCCTTCAGACTGATGCCAGACTATTCGATCGGAGTTGAAGTCTGGCGATCTGTCATTTGAAAAAAAAGGACAATTCGTTTAAGAGATACAGTGCACAGTAAACAGTGGCAGAAAAAATGAGGACACGGTTATCTGCACTACTCTGCTGGCGTTCTCATCCAGTGATACCGCGACTCAAGGATACACTACCGACACACTTTATGAGTGTCGGTCGGTACCGCAAGCCGGGAAATCTACCCGGCTTGCAGTGGCCGCCCCCGGCGTGCAGCGCGTCATAGACGCGCGGTCACGCGTCATCGGAGCGTGCGCCCCCTGCAAGCGTGTCCAGAGGGTCCCCGAGGGAGCCCTGGGTGCCCGCGATCGCGGGACAGCGGCAGGGGGTTCGCGGGGACCGGCGGACCGGCAGCGGTAGCGGATGAGGACGCGCCCGATCGGAGGGGCTCTTCGCTGCTTCGGAGGCGCGCCGTCACACTCGGGCGCGCGTCAGGACTTACTGTGCGGCACAGAACGGGCAAATGCTCGAAAAACTGGCGCGCAGCAGTATGCGTTGTTGACGCGGTGGTGCTTGGGATTGTTGTCCTGTGTAGACGCGGTGACCATTCAGGAACTCACGTGTGATGTACAGGCATACCCCGGTTTAAGGACACTCACTTAAGGACACTCGCGAGTAAGTACATCGCTCAATAGGCAAACGGCAGCTCACGACACTGCGGCCTGTCAACACGATTCTGAACATCATACCAGCTCCCTACCTGTACAAAGCTGTGAGCAGCGGGGAGGATATAGAGACTGTACACAGCGTTTATTACATGAGTTGCACGTATATGACGATTGGCAGTACAGTACATGCATACGATAAGTGGAATAAAGGTAGTGCTCACTTTAAGTACATTTTCACTTTACATACATGCTCCGGTCCTTGCGTAAGTTAATGCGGGGTATGACCTGTATTGCACTATCTCAGGGACAATTGGTCTTGGAAGAAAGCTTTATTCATGATTCTATAGCAGAAAAGAAAGGCTCAAAAAACTGCACAATAGTACAGTACAGTGCAACAGTAAGGCTACACTAGTAAGACAGTAATAAGGTACATTATATTTGTTTTGTGTATGCACTATCTAAGGGACAAGTTGTCTTGGAAGAAAGCTTTAATTCATGATTCTATAGCAAGAAAAAGAAAAAGTGCTCAAAAAACTGCACACTAGTACAGTACAGGCATACAGTAAGGCTACACTAGTAAAGTACAGTGATAAGGCTACATATTATTGATATATTTTACCTTCAAAGATTGACAATGCATTGGTCACGCCTAGGAGATGGCACCCACACACTGCAGCTTCACGGGGTGGTGTTTTGGCCACGGCTTCAAAGATATGCGGCCTTTTTGTGGAATGCAAAGCTTGCAAATCTCTCCAGCGACACACAGTAGACTCGTCAGGAATGCAATCCTGGAAAGTTTCCCCACTGTGATCCATGCCTGGCCTGGACCACTTTTTTGATTTTGTTGCGTCCCTATCTTGGGGTACGCTCTGTAATGACAAGGAATAAATAATTTTAGGTGTACAGTACAGTTTCCTAACAACACGTTTTACCTCCTTGACTGTCCATACGAACCTCAACACATCCATATTCCATCCAATGCTGCATCTCATTTTTATGCTGGTCTCAGATACAGCGAGATTGTGATTTCTGCAGAGTGTATTTGACCCTTAATGCACTCCTCTCACCATTCTCCTCACTTATTTTGTCAACCAGACGAGTTGTCTCCCTACAATGTAAAGAAAAACATTCCGGTAAGGTAAAAATATTAGAGACAGTAGACTCAAGAGGATACAATATATTGTTCTATTAAATGCAGCATATAAAACTGTTTAAATATAAATATACAAAAATATAATATACTGGTGATAATATAATATACAAATATATATACTGTTGTAATATAATATAAATATACAAATATATATACTGTTGTAATATAAATATACAAATTATATATACTGTTGTAATATAAATATAAATTACAAAATATATATACTGTTGTAATATAAAATACAAATATACATACTGTGTAATATAAATTACAAATATATTACTGTTGTAATATCAAAACAAAATATATATACTCTTGTATAAAAATATAAATATACAAATATATATACACTGTTGTATATAAATATACAAAATATATACTGTGTAATATAAATCTACAGAAATAACAAAAATATAGATACATACTGTAGAGTACAGTACATTTTTGGATCTAATTTTTTTTTAAAGTTTATAAATATACTTACGCGTAGTTAGTTACCCTTGGTGTCCCTTTTGCGTTCTCTTTTTTTCCGTGTGCATGATAGCTCACAGTGGTTGATGGCCACAACGAGGCCGATAGTAGCTAACCAGCGTTGGATGCAGCAATTCAGTGTCCCTCGTGTACATCTCCTTAATTCGTATGCTGAGATCCTGAATGGAAATCTTTTAACAACCATTGCTGCGAGTAGAAAGAAATACAAACACAAGAATGTATTTGCCATGTTTTTAGGCGATGTGTATTCAAAGTGCAGTGAATCCACAAAATGGATGTGTTTATCGGTAAGTTCACATTAGAGTACGCCCACTTTCAGACCTGTACCTCGCCGCATGCATAAAAGGTTACACACTTCGTCATAGCCCACCACTCGATGATCTTTATCTGAACTTGGCCTTGTCCAGAAACTGCATTGTGCCACCGCTCCATGGAGCAACCCCATTCTAAGAAGCAGGAAACCACTCGCCTCTGCCGTGCCTGTCATGCAGAAAACGGAAAGACGGTTTTTTCCGTTTCCACGCCAAGGCAAAAGCGACAGGCTAAGGCAATAAAGAAACTTCTGCTGACCCCAAGGCAAGGGTTCATAGACGTCACCTTTATTATGTCAAGAAGATATACGGTGATGTACTCTCGACGCAAACGATTGGCAGCCAACCTCGAAATCGCAGACACTCCTCACATTACCTTCGACGACTCGTGCGCCACTGTCCCTGGAAATCTTCAGCCCGTCTGTCTCCACCCCTCGTCCTCGGTGCTTCGCCGCCCTCAACGGAAAAACACCAGGCCATCTTCTCCGTGTTCTATCCACGACGCTGCCGCCTGTGAAAATCCACGTTCACTTTCTACTTTGACTCTTAGGACGACTCTGCTTCTCGCTCCGCGAAATCAAAGGTCACTTTCTCCATCCCTCTTCGCGACGCTGCCGCTTCTCCTCTACAGGATATCCAAGTCACTCCTCTACCATTCTCGAGGTCGCTGCCGCTTCTCTCCATGGAACCCCCATCTCATCATCCTGCACCATCCACCCAGAATTGTCCACACGCCATGACACAAGAAGGCAGCTCGTTAGACCGGATGCTGAATGGATACGTGTCGGATTCCCCGGGCGGAACTCTATTGTGCTAGCAAAGATAGATCGCTGCTGGAGACCATGTTAAATGTGGAGCAAACGGATGATAACATATGGATCAACGGATGCTAGATATGGTCAACGGATGGATCGACGGATGGAGAAGAATTAGAGGCTGCACAAGCGGGTACCAGCGTTTTCTTGGGTTAATGCCGTTTCCCCGACACCGGAGAGGGGGGAGACATGGATGGGATGAATGGAGCATCGACACCCTCAATACCAGCGCACCCCCTCCACCAGAGATGTAAGTGTACATGTATGACGTGAGGATCACATGACAACCCGTCAAAGACCACGCCCAGGAGACAAACACGGCGCCAAGACGGAGGGAAAGTTCTCCCCGACCACCTACCATCCGCTCGTCGCCTCCAGCCACACCCGCTGCAGAAGACCCTACATTCGATCGCACGATACCGTGCCCGACATCACCCTGTGCGACTGCCCGGCGCTAAGGGAGAAGTATAGGGTGAGAGTGCTGTGTTCACCACACAAGTATGTCTTGTTACTTTTTAAGCACCGTTCCCTACTCGTATGCGACTGGGCTTTCAACGTTGAACTACGAAGGAAATCGCATTAAAAAAGGCACTTCTTGCCAATTTAAGAAAGAACATTCTGGATGAAATTCGGCGCTTTTATCAATTACAGTCCTGTAATGAAAGGCGTTCGAGACTGCTATTAATGGCGTTTTGCGCCATGCGAGGAAATCGCCATGACGGAACAATGTGGTGGACTTTCTGGTTTAATCAGGAACTGTAAGACCATACTGTTGTGATGAACTGTATTGTAAATGTTTTGACCTGCTGGTACTTAAATAAAGAAGATGTTGTTGTTGTGTTTTTTTACACTTGTATTTATACAGAAAGGTTTAACGTGCTGTACACAAAAACACGTAGCCTGCACAATCCAGTCCCTGAGGGCCGCAAACAGCTGTTTTCAGGTTGGGTCCTGAAAATTGGGCCTGTTGCTGCACCATCGAGGACTGATTATGGTGCAGACTGTTTTGACACCATCCCGGTAATTGTTTTGACTTGCGTTCTTTGATAAAGGAGATGTTGCATTTTTGAATTTTATGAATAAAGAAGTTGTTTTTAAAACATGTGACTGTAAACAATAAATGGACGATGTAAATGTTTTTACGTTCTATACATAAATGTTTTCCACGAACTGTAGCAAGTAACCATACACTGGTGAGATGTTGAATGCTGTGCCCATAAAATGTTTCTAATTGTACATATTTGTAAAATAAATGTTTTTGTTTTTGTACTTACTACCCCAATAAAAAGAACATGCTGGATTTGTTTTACATTGTTACAGGCTCCTTTGCTACTGTAACAAAATACAGTGTTTCTAGAATGTCACTACTGTCCAGGCACACTGTACTGATACTGAGGCATGCCACAGTACAAGAGTATTAAAAAAAATAGAAGACACATACAGTACTGTACTGTACTGTATGTATGGCACTGCTATAGAAGACACATACTGTATGTACAGTACTGTAATACATGTCAGAAATAAATGCCTAGTTTTTATTTTTTTCTGGTTTGTTACACAGTATACTGTTTATAAAAAAAGTATTGTCACTGTACGGCCGGAAAACATCAGAATAGTGTTACTCAGCACTAAACTGTAGAATCCGGGTACGTGGGTTTTTTTAATCCGATCAGCAAAATGTGTAGGCATTGTTACACAAAGCGAATTATCCATCGAAATCCATCCATTAGCCATTTTTCTTCTGAGGAAAACGACAAAAAGAAATAGTTTTTACTCGTAAGTGGTCTTAAAAAGTTCCCAGCCAGTCCCACCAATTAATTTTCTCGGGGGGAGTGTGCTGTTCAATGCGCCCATGCGCCTCCTACCGTCTATGTAATGACACGGCATACTGTATGCGTTTCAAGAAGGTTCCAATGCGCATGCGCCTAGCGTTTTGCACCAATTTCAGTATCGGCAGTACGTACTGTAGAAGCCGCTCAGCCAATATATGCTTTACAGGAGAATCGCTTGACTTGTGAATCGCACCGAATTAATACTGTATTGTCAAATAAAAAAAACACAGAAAATAATACGGAACAATACTCACCATAGATAGAATTTTCCATTCAGCTGGCGCCGGGCGCCGGTCCACTTGCCAGTCCAGCGTTTCTTGCATCATCCAGTCGAAGTTTGACAGCGGGTTAGTCCACCTGTTAGTCAGATGATGTGAGGCTTGAAATGCCCTTAGGTACATGCAAGCTTGATAGAAACTGCACGCGAAAATCGGCTCAGGGTGTCATGACGGTGGGGACGTTATTGGAAGCCAGGGATGGTGCATTGCCTGGCAGCTTGCATCGGCGTTTTTAGTTTGTTTAACACGACCCTTGCTTTGCGTCTGCATGATCATAGATACTGGAAAAAAAGCCGGTATACACACCAATATCCTCCAACAAATTGGGCTCAATACGAAAAAACAGGGATCGCTACAAACCTTTTCAATTATGCCGCTTCCACGCATGAGGAGGCTGGCGAAAATTTGTAAAAGTCCATAGTTTTCGATATAAAATATGATTATAAATTTGAACAACTGTTGCCCATATTTCATCTGTTGCATAATCGCGGCCCATATCAAATACGCGTAACTTCTGTTTCAGGTTTTGGAAAACGGTTGCCACTTGAACAACTCTGGCGAGCGGCGGTGGTCTCTGGAGAATACTGTAACCGAAAACTGGTCTTTTGTCTTCTTTATATGAAAAGCAAATTTGAGACATTTTGGCAACCTCTCCTTCAGTTCTCAAGGCCAAGTTTTAAATGGGACACTGGTGGTATCTTTTTTAAACGAAAACACCTGCAAAGTCGACACATACTGAAGCGGGGGGGGCAATGCGCATTACATTCATGAATATTGCCATATGGCGGACACGCGAGAATTGCAACCGATTAAATCCAAACCATTATCAATAAACGCATTCAATCGCAGCGTTCAAAGCACAGGACCCGTGGCTGAGAAACACAAAATGAATGCGGCATGATCCAGGGTTGAAGTGCCGTCGCATTTCCAGGGAAAAAACCGGCGACTGTGTGCGGTGTTCAGACTCAGATATGCCGCAGCAGTAAAGCACAGAAAATGTAGAGTTGAAAATAATGAATATCATATTAGATCAGGTGCTCATTTAGACTTATGGAACTTATAGTTGAACACAAGACTAAAGAAAAACTAGTTACCCAGAAAAGAGGTTTTACAGATCTTCAAACAAACAAATACCGCATTTAAACATATTATCAATTGAAAGAGATGGATACTAAATAGCACAGTATTACCTCTTAGAGAAAAATATAACCATTATGAAACAAACTAAAGTAATCCCTTCAGACATTCCCATCACACATCACCGCTACATAGCGACCTCTTATAGTTTGGACTGTACCATCTCACAATTACATCAATTTTTGCCCACACTCAACACCAATACTTTCATCTCCCATTCACACACTCACATCACTTACCACATTCATTTTTTGGCGTTGTGTTTAGTTTGTGGATCGTGGATTTGAAGGGTTACGGGATGTGTAAAGGAACCAAATTCAAAAAATACTTTTTTATTACATGCAACAGTTGTCATATCGAGTCTCTTATCAGGTATCACACGTGGACAGGGTCTTGCGTTTGCGAACGTAAACTGTTCCACATTGGCACGACCTTTTATCTTAGCTTGAAAGAATTCTTAACTGGATAGATTTTTTATTGAGAGGTTATGACAATGTGATTTGAAAGATTATACCTAAGCTGCAGTTCATGCAATATCCTGCATTGTGTGTTTTTTTTAATAAATCAGTTCTGTAGTAAGAAAAAATACTTTTAGCATTTCTGTTTAAAAAAAAACAACTTTGAAAGACCAATTTTCTGTATTCTATTTTAAGAAGCATGCTTGTGCCTTATAGCAACGATTTACATTCCCCATATTAAAGATGTCGCCAAAATTTGCCAATCAACTAGACGGAGAACGAATTGACCGAGCTATGCAGTTTTTTAGGCAAGTAGAGATTCCACAACTGAAACTATTGAAGTAAAAACAAAACAAAAAAAAAAACAACGCAAGCCTGAACTGAGCTTAATGCCGATCTAAACTTAGGGAGGACCTGATTAATTTCAACCACTAATACATTTTAATCAAGAGCTAGGGGCAGGGAGTTGGGACTGAAGATCAAATTCTTATACATCAATAAGAATCCTCCCCTCTTTATTACTGATTATGAACCAGGCCAATAATGATTAAATTAATCATCAAGCACATTGGCATATTTTGCATACCGATCCACTTTGAAAGACATGGTAATATTCATCCCAAATTGCTCTGATCCCTTTTTAAATCAGAGGGAGGAGGCCTATTGGATTTTACTTTAAACAGGCATAACACCTCCACGGTTTAAATGTCCAATGGGATTTGAAACCATTTTTATGATTTTTGGATGAATGTTAGCTTTTTACCATTATCCTTCCCCATTTTACCTCCCTTTCCTTCCCCACTCCAAACCCCCCCCCCCGCCCCGTTTGGTTATCCCAATCTTCACCATCTCCCACAAGTCCATAAACATGTCTCCCCACCTGGAGGGAGGGATAGTTCCAGCATTGGATCTTGCGGGAGATGGTTTGTCTCAGATATGTGAGGTTCATAATTTGCAAGGTCTGGTTCCAAACATTGCCATCGTATATAAGAGATAGTGGTGGGTGATCTCCTACAAAATTTAGAATTGATTAATTAAGTGGGAAACCGATGTGCTATGGGTCACGGCGGGACTTACGTCCCTGTGAAACAGAATCCAACACCAACATGGGGTGGCAGCTGTCAATTCTTTTTCGCTAAATATGATATTTCACCGCACTATGCACTTTTTGTGATCTATTTCATATTTACTCACTCACAATTTGTATTTTTTATTTGATGGCACTTTTATCTCCAGACAGTGGAACGGCATGGGTACCAGCTTTGCACCATCCTAGCTAATTGTTCTGGGATGGTGGGAGTCGTTCCACGTGTTTGGAGTAGAATCGTTTCGACATCAAATTATATTTATAAAAGATACATCAGATGATCTTATTTCATTTGGCAAGGGGGAGCAAAATCAATCTTGTTAGTTATGAATCACCCAAGACAATCAATCTACATTCACACACATTTTGATTATAGCCATTTCACTCCTTGGACTGCTTTTGTTTTATTGACTTAGGTAAAATATACAAAGTGATACCTTTAGGAAAAGCAACTCCCGGAACAACATTTTGGAGCAGACAGCTGCCACCCCAGATCATTGATAAAGGGATCCCGAAGGGACAACATAGGGACAATCATACGGATGGAAACGCAATTGTCCACAGTAGATGATTTTAAGAAGCAATCAGAGATCTTTTGGAAAGGTTTTCAGCTAGAGTATAATAGGGTTAGATCTAGAAGGACCAACGAAGAAGTGGCACATATGGATAGGTCATCCTATTTAGAGATAAATCAAATGACACAAAGGAGGGAACAGTTCTGTCTGTCTAAACCCAATGTTCATTACCCAACACAGTGACTCAGTCTGAAACAAAATTAATTTTAAACAACATTGTCAGAAAGAAAACATTGCATGTACTATCGGTTGACCCCACCCTTAGGAGGACATTTTCAATGACGGACCAAAAATTCGTCTTCAGGACGAGCTACCTTAAAACAATTTCCAAATTCTGTATCTCCCAGTTGTATCAAATCTTTCTGAAATGTTTAAAAAGCATCCTATTCCTGTTGGTACTTTCAGATGTTCAATTTTAAATATTGCAAATACATGGAGCCGAGTTTCAGAATTTTCTTCCACAGCGACAGGCCGGGCGACGTTTAAAGTTCGGACATTTATTAAGGCATTTCTTGATGAAGGAGTGTACTTCAAAGTGTTTACAGACTATATATGTCTCTGTTCTTTTCTCTCCTGTGGCTATAGGTCGTTTTTTATATCTACTGTGACTTTATCTCTATGGGTGAGAGTTATGGGCCAGCCTGCAGGGAGGAGTATTAGACAGTTACTGTTCAGACTGGTAATATATGTGCATCTTTTCAATCGATTAGTAATATTGTATAGCGCATTTTCTGTTTTTTCTATCATTTTATACTTACCTTTCTATTCAGAGCGTATAGTTAGAAACATGACACAAAAGACTTGGGTTGTATTTCTCCAATTTATTTACTTTGTTACCATTTTTTCATATATTTTATTTGTTTGAATGTTTGTTTTTATATAGTAGCACATTTTGTAGATACCCCTGAACAATATGATTTTTACCCTTTGGTACCAGGTGTTTGCGCAGCTTGGCTTCGCGCGTGCTGAGCACGCAAGTTATGTGGGTTGTGCAGCCTTGGCTCGTGGGGATGGGGGGATGACGTGGTTGTTTCGTGATCGCGCGCACAAAAGCAAACGCTGACGCCGATGTTCTACTGCCCCGTGAGTAGCTTCCATTGCTGTGACGATCGGCACAATGTTAGGTATTGCGCAAGCGCATAACCACGTGGCTGTCAGATCGGTCTAGGACTCTGGATTGGCTGCCAGGGGACTGGACTATCGGTTCTTAGGCCGTTTATGACGGTCCCATATTGTACCCGGTGCCGCGTGCGTGAGTTCACAGACGTCAAGGTTGGCCTGCAATGCGAGCACCGCCCTTGCTTGTGATCACAGTGCGCGATGTGCAGCTTGATCTCAGCACGTGAGTAGTTCCCTTTGCCCTAACAGATATGCCCCCACTGTCAGGTATTGCCACAAGGCGCTGTAGCCTACGGCTGTGTGTCCCAGTCTCACTGTGGCCATGACGCGACCGGCGGGGGGGCGGCGCGTGCACAGCGCTACACCGCCGATATGCGGTTGAGGGAGAGGGAAGCGTTGTGAGGAGGGGCGTGGCTGTTGTGGGTTTGAGGGGCGTGGCCAACGACGTCCCGTGGCTGGTTCGCCATATTGCTGAACGCCGGCGGGCGGCGTGGCCATCCTCCATCGCAGATGTTTTGATGTTTAAAATTTCTCATGCCTCCATGAAAAACACCGTGTCGCGCACCTTTCCCCAGTGGTGGCACGGTGGTAGGGCTGGGCGGCAAGATTGGGCGGGGCTTGATAGCACAGCGCACGGATCGGCGATTTGACTGGACCGCAGCCTAAGTGGCTGTCAGACTGTTGAAGGGGCCCTCCGGATTATTGCCTGGGGCGGGACTATACTATAGGTTTGCTAGGCCTGATCTCTTACACATCATGAGATCATCGTTAAGTATAGAGGGGTGTGTATGCTTTAGTTGCCAGTTATTGGCATTCATTTTAGTAGTGTTGTCTCTATAAATGTTAATAAAGTTTGATGTGTATACCTTGGACAAAGCGCTCTGTGAAGCGTGTGAAAACATTGGTGGGGCTTTTTGCCCATTTTCTTGTCTTTCACTGGACCCCATTAAATAATATATTTTAATGTGAAAACCCACTCTCCTGTTTATTCCTATGGGACATTTGTTGTAGTGCTCTGCCACTCTTATTTTTTTCTCCAAACCCCCCCGTTCCCCCCCTCCTTGAAACACATCTCATCGTCTGTTATTATCATCATTTATTTTTCTTGTAGTTGTTTCCAGTTTTATTTTGTTCATAATGGCGTTTTTCAACATGCCTTTGAAATGATGTGGGTTTTTCGTGTTTCCCTCTTCCTTATCATGACTTGGTTGAAGCTCAATTTGAGAACCTTTGGCACCGTAGTTATGACAATTGATGGCCAATATCTTGAATTATTAATTTAAATTATGATTCATTGTTATGTGGATGCTTTAAATATCCAAGGATTTGATAATATACTTGGGCTTCTTTGATCTATATTTAAATAATTTCCCACAGAAGACTGTATAACCAAGATTGTCATGTTATTATAGGTTTGGGTGATGAAAACAGATTTATATTTTGGATTCTTGTCTATGAGACTCATACCATATGCAAGTTGTCTTAACATTTTATTATTCGTGATCAAGTTTTATTTAGATCCAATGTGATCAAGTTTGGATGATACATCTATGGTACTATTTCTGGATTTCTTTTTCTTTTTTGACTTATTATTGACACTGTGACCGTTATCATTTAAGATTTGATCTAATTACATGGTAGCTGGGTAATTTAGATAATGGACAGCAGCTGAATTTGGGTGTGGGATAGGTATATAAGTGCACTGTTTGTCTTTTAATGCACAATCCTTGACCAAGCGCCCATAGTGGGAGTGTAAACGCGTGGTGGGTTGAGTTCTTGAGTAGTTTTGTCTTTTATGTAGTTTCCCTTCTTAAAGACTTTTTTAAACCTTCGTTATTTCTGGCGAGTTCCCACTTTGTTTTACACCAAGCAGTAGTCCACCGCGATCAATTTTTGTTTTGATTACTGCCTGGATTCGGAGCGACCACCACCGAGTTTACCATTGTTGCGGGAGGCAATAGATTAGTGGTGACACCTCGTGAGAGAGCGGCTCTACACCACATTCATTTGGAAGGAGACGGGGTAAGTGAAGCTATTAGGGGGTCACACAGCATTGGTGGGGATGCAACCTCTCTGTAAGTACCCCCGCTTATCATACGTTGATTAACCCCTTGGTTGTTCCCCTTCCTAGCATTACATTGAGATGACGGACATGCTATTATCAATTTTAAAAGCTGGTATCTGATTTCAATTACCTCTTTGCTTATTGAGCTGAATTAGGGTTTTTGTGCTCTGGTGTTCCATTGTATGCTTTTCATGAGAATAAAGGTACCAATTTATTGCACTTTGCTTTTTTGCTAATGTATGATCCGGGTAAAAAGGTGTTTTTGTGTGTAAAATGCCTGGTCTCCCGTAACACCTTCCGAATTATGGCATGCAAGTCATCTCAAAAGTTGTGTTTTACCTTAACGGTGTAAAACTTTGTACCAATATCATAATGAAAAATGCAAGTCCCAGTCGCAGGCAAGTTGTGTGAATTTATTTCTAGTCGTAGGTCCGCTAAAACACCTGCTTATCAGATGCCTTCTATAAAAATGCAAATAAAAAAACACAATACATAGGGTATTAATTCCAAACATCACAAAAGATTATTTTAAGATTTGTAACAAACCTTCTAAAGCATATTAAAAAAAAAATAGCAATTAACTACATTTGTCCAGGGTGGGAATATACAAGTACTCAAGGGGCCACAAACAGTTCATTTTTTTTGTTATCAGCAGGATATCCGACTTGGACTTCCTCACCCTGATTCAATTCCAGTGATTTAGGAGTGCCCTCCCAGGAGATAGCTAAATGTTCATGACTTTGGGCAAGAATGATCGCATTAAGGCTTAATGGTTTGAGGCAGCAGAAGCTCAAATGCTTTCTTTCACTGCTTGGTCACCAGAGAGAAAATGATCTTTGTACACCTGTTTTGCACTGTCCCCGTTATTGCCCCCGTTCTGGAATGTATTCCCCACGCAGCAATCTATGCGTGTCCCAGTTTGTATCCAGAGCCCCCATGTTAGAGAATAGGATGCCCAGTTATTCATTTGACCTTCTACGGGCAAAAAACACCTTTTCAAACTTGGACAACTGGCCATATGTTAAATACTTTGTGTTGGCCAGAGGACGGCCACAGCACTTTTCTAATTAGGGAAAGGGTCCAACTTTTACCTGCTCCCCCAAGCCTAAGTTATTTCTAGGAATCTGGCCCTGCATCCCGTTACCTGCGTATTTTCGTGTGTATTGGGCACAGGACGGCCTAAATCCTTTTCAAGACTTGCTTACTTGCGTGAAAACACTATTTCCCTCCAGTACCAAAAGAGGGAACTCTAGATATGGCAGCACCCTGCACCTAGTGAGGATTAAGTGTTTAACGTTGACACCGTGCATGGCAATGCAGTTTACTATAAAGCCAGTTTTGTTAAAACGTCTATGTCCAGCGATTCAAAGCTTCCGGTGTAGTCGTCAACCCTGACAGCTTGCCCAACGATAGTAGAGACCTCAAGTCATCAATGGGCAACGGTCCTGTCGGCATGAAAAGGTTACGGCATGGCACTATTAAGTTAATGAGTACGAGGAGTATAGGGTTAATGCAAGATCATAAAAAAGTACAAGTGACAGTGCTCCAACTAGACAGGGGGATATACAGAAGTAATATAGATGAAAGTATAGGGACAACGGATACTAAATCAAACATTTAGTAAGACAGGGAGTGTGACGGGAAGGGGTTAACCAGGCTCACTAATTAAAGGTCAAGCCCACTTGCTTAAATTTGATCCCATGGTGTTGACCGGCCTAGTGCAAACTCATGCGACCCAGACGCCAGAAAGAAATGAATTACTGTGACTGTTGTGCACATTTTATGCGGACATTAAGATTTTTGTGTTTTGCTTTCCTGGGGTGCTGGGACCGGGGAAGATTATGAGGCTGAAGTTTCAAGGGGCGGGTTTGTGGATTAAGTCTTACAGAATGTGGCTATGTATCAGGATTCCAGAGTATGGGATATACCTAGAGTTGGGAGCTGGGAATCGAGGAGATTCTCGGATGCAGCCAAGCACATTCTCCGGGAAAAATCTGATCGCTCTTACGCTCACCACCAGGATTCCTGCTGCTGCAGCAGTATCTTCCAGACAGGTAAACGGACATGAAAGGGGTTAATGTATACCTGCCTCATACACGGGGTCCCTAGTATAAAGCGGGGTCCCTAGCCTAAGGAGAGGTGCCCAGACCATGACCAGGTACCTGAACTGGTAAGGGGTTCGGGTTGTGCTTCCAGCTAAGTGACTTAAAGCAGAGTGATTTTCTTATGTGAAAAAAGTTTAAAAAAAATTATATATATAGAAATATTATATTTAAATCACACAAGGACAGGACACAGCATATTTATTAAAGAGTTATATTTAATAGGTATATGTGAACCTGTAAATGAACTGGGGGATTTCAAGTCATGGATGCAAGAGGACCAGATGGCTCCAAGCTTTTGCCTATGGGTCTGTGTGGAGTTCATGAACTGAAAAGCTAGGATGGCCATGGTGTAGAAAAGAGGGGAACTGAAGTTCTGCGTGGTACCCGCATCCTGGGCTATCGGCCACAATTTGCCAGAGACCCAGGACCCCAGACCAAGTGCCGGCTTAGTATTCAAAGAGGCCAGACGGTAACCCAAGTGGGCGTAGCCCCATGCAGAATGAAAAATGGTTCTCTCTGGCTTTACAATACCGGCAAATAGGTGATGGCTGGCAGGAGAATCCCACACTCTAATAGGGCTTGTAGAGGTTTGTTAATGGCACGGAAAACCAGAAGGGAGCCTTGCAGCAATCTAGGAGCGCAGATTCCAAACCCTAAACATCAGTGGCAATTCACAGATGCTCTGTGCGAAATTAGACGCGAACAGGCTTCAAAGATTTGACAAGATTCTTCTAAGCCCACTTCTCAAGAACTTAATGGTTGCGGCTGGCAGTGCATGGCCCGAAATCAGTTCCAAGAACTTTCACCGAGTACCTACAGAGTCATTGGAAAAGGGCTCTACAAGGTCAATTTTTGTGAATTTCGTTTAATGGATAGTTTTATTCGTTTAGCCCAGTTTCCCAGTAAGTGTGTCTAAACCATGTAACTTGTGTTACATTGTGTGTGCCTGTCTTTTAATGAAAATAAATACAATTTATTTTACTTCCTTGCTTTGCTCAAACAATGATCCCCGGTATAAAAAAGGTCGTGACTAACCTGGTCTCCTGTGTGACAAGGGAAACCATTTTTTATTAGTACTTTGCAAAAGTCAAGCTTGACAAAGCTACTGTTGCGCTACAAGGTTGGTTTCTCTGGCTTCTTATTAAATATTTGTGAGTTAGTAGTCAGTGGTGCCTTACAATACTTTCCTCTGTGTAACAATTAGTTTATTCCATTTTAAAAAAGGTCGTCTTTTGTAGGTCAAGTAACATGATATTAAACTAGAAAGTCTGCCTGAAATTTTTAAAATATATGTTACTAAAATATATACTAAGAAACAAAAACAAGGCTTTGCAGTTCTCCTAAAAAGTAGATAAGTAAAAAGTTGGGAGGAGCGCAGCGAACCAAAATAGGAGCAGGAAAGGACCCAGAATCAAAATTGTAAAAAGATGGGGTATCATGGGACACATTAAAGTCCCCTTTTACATGATTTTGATTCTGGGTCCTTTCCTGCTCCTAGTTGGTCGTGCGCGCTTCCTCCCCAACTTTTTACTCTGCATATCATCATTGGCTGGCAGCTTTCCAGTCAGCCACACCAAGGAAAAGGGAGTAATTTAACAATTAGGGGGAACCTGCAATGAGGACTGTTTGTGGGTGGGCTCTTGGTTACTTACCCACCATCTGTCTTCAGGAGTCGACTGTACCCATTATTGTTGGCATTATCACTTCTATAATTGTGATACGGGATTCCTTTGGAGGTGGTGATGGAATTATATATTATTGGCCTGGCATTTGAGCGCTTTTTGCCATTTCTCGATCTCCTAAAAAGTAGTAACAGGACTACAGTCCGTTTGAATAAAACATTGGAGATTCTTCAAGTAGACCGAGAGATCATGCCAAATCAAGCAAAACTTTTGTATATTTGCTTGGATAAACCAGATTTTAACAGGGCTGCATAGGAAAACATCAGACCTTAAGGTTGCTGGGAATGTTCAGGTAATTTGCAAATTGCACACCAATACAGAAGAATTTATAATGATCTGATCGAAGATGTGGCTATTAGAAAGGTTGTTAGGGTTCCCGCAAGAATTCTCAAAAATAATATAGAGTTCCTTAACAAGAAAGAAAGGTTGACAACACCACAACTGGTATAAAACCTCGATTTTCTTTGGAGGACTGAGGCATTAGGGCAATATAAATTGAGAAAAATCTATTTGCCATGTGCCGAAACAGGCTAAGAAAATAAGCTTTGTCTTTATAGAAAAAATAACGTTAATAGCACAAAACGGGTACTAAAACATAGCACCAGAATAAGAGACAGCTGTGCCCTTAGTATAATTTGTTTTCCCCTGGACAATTAATATGCAGTAAATTCTTCAATTGTGGCATATTCATTGAACGTTTTGGTTCAGGTCAGTAACAGAAAAAAAAAGAGGACAGAAAACCAAGTTAAAGAGGAAAAAAAATAAAACATTTCAAGACACCATAAAACTGTTTGAGTCCAACAACACAGGCCTTCATTAGGAAGAATGATTGTAGTAGTAGTAGCAGCAGCAGAGGAACATAATTCGAGTACCTGTCTTTGAGGTTGTATGTATTTCAAGGATGAAGCACGCTGGTATCAAATCAGGGTAACATCTTTGCCAGAATGAAAGAAAAAAGAGCAACGGTGATGCAAGCACAGCGGTTAGTAAAGAGAACGGTTCAAAAGTCAAAACAATTGAAAAGTGTATATGAACACACGTGCACGTACAAAACTGAGCGATTAAATCGAGCGGGACAACCGTAACTGGCGTGTATCAAAGCGTGTAATCCCCAGGTTGAGTCACAGCCTTATATAGAGGGAAAAACCCGCGCAGAAGAATCACAATCAGTGCCCCACCAGTAAAATGATCGCACCGACACACAATGTATCATGACTAGACCTTGTGTGTCGGTGGTTCAGTTCCTGGTGGGACACTGATTGCGGGTTGCTTATGCCGGGTTCCCTCTCTATAAGAGAGTAACAGAACAAAGAACCATAGGAGCGGTTGCCTATGCTATCAATTAGGATGGGACAACCCAATCTCTAAACTAGATGAAGTAAATACAATTTGCTTGAAGAAAAACAATAATCATGCAATGAAAAACGGACAGGCAGGTACAATCCCCCCCCGACAGGTGAAGACAGGGATTAAAGGTTGAAAAGGTGGTGTAGATAAAGCTCCATGGTGGGCTAGTGCATAGAGGGGGGTGATATATCCACCTCTGATGCTTTTTTACAAAGCCCCGCCCCCGGCATCCCATCCAATCCCCTGCGGCCCGGCATGTTTTACTAAAGAAGCCCAACCAGCATTCTGAAAATTCTTACAGGCTACTACCGCCGCATCCTCCTCGCGGCCGCGATTCGCGCAGAGCTGCCGACACAAAAAACGGGACCAGGGCGAAAATCCGGGACATTACCGGGACGGACCAGCAACCAGGACAGGAGAGAAAAAAACGGGACTGTGCCGGCAAAACCGGGACGTCTGATCACCCTACTTGTATCGCTATACAGGGCCACAGAGAGCTTTCCAGAGGCCCATGACTAACGTTTCCACGGGGGCCCTGCCCACGTGTTGGCAGCCAAGCGTGAACACCACCCCCGATTTCTCTTACACACACCCCCTTTTTTTTTCTCTTACGCCCTCCTCTTCTCACACACCTCCTCACTCTAACCCCCCTCTTACACTCCCCGTCACCCTTCCCTTCCCCACTCACACTTTCCTTCCCCCTCACCCTTTCCATCCCCCCCTCTCTCTCTTACACCCCCATGTATTTTTCTCCGATCCCCACACTAAATAGTCACAGAACAAAAAACGAATATCAGCTCCAAAAGCAAAAAGGTAAGTGAAATCAGCTCCTTTTTGCTTTTGGAGCTGATATTCGTTTTTTTTTTTGTTCTGTGACTATTTACTATCGTCTCTGCTCAGCATCTGGGTTGTTATTACATTAAGAAGGATTACATCCTGCCTAAATTGGAACTCACCAGCAGTGACTTTAAAGATTTGCTACAGTCTTAAAGACACAGTTTTACTTTTTCATTTTGTTTGATAGCCATATATCTTTTTAACAACACTCCTCCATTTTTTACCTTCCCCTATTTTTTATTTTTCCTTTTCATTTCTTTTGCATATATGTAGTGGTTCTCAACAATCGCATTGTTTTTACTGCATTTTTTTGAACCTTATATATCTTACAACTATGGATAGAGCTGGTTCAAACACTATTCAAGACTCTGAGGGTAATGAACTTTTTTCATTTAACTATCTCAACACTACTGCAAGAATCAAAAAAGCAGATGCAATTTTCAATAATGAGAGCACTCTCTTCTGTGAAGACACACAAGATTTAAAGCCCCATTTTTTTCGGTTAGAACAACATACAGTGGCGGCCGATCTGAGTCTAAATCGGCTAAATCCGCGGCTCTCAGATTATCCCGGTTAGGTGCGTTTTTTTGTCGTTTTTGCCCGGAGTGATTTTCGCGCTCGTGATATTAGCATTTTATTCTCGCTGTCTGCAATACTGCAATG
This sequence comes from Ascaphus truei, assembly GCA_036426205.1. Taxonomy (NCBI): domain Eukaryota; kingdom Metazoa; phylum Chordata; class Amphibia; order Anura; family Ascaphidae; genus Ascaphus; species Ascaphus truei. Next base: position 120,855 of record WSYH01001008.1, on the reverse strand, counting down.
CGTGTAAAAACTCAGGGGGGCGTTTGCGAGCTGTTGTCTTGGAAGTCTAATACCTTCGCGGTTCAACCTACGTCAGTACACAGTCTGTGTGTGCGCGCAGTAATCGTAAATTTGCATATTTAAAGTATACATGCATTTGCAGTGCTGTGATGCTGTACAGTATGTCTCATTTGAAAATTGTTGAAACGCATAGGCGTGTACAGTACTGTAACAGTGTCACATTTCGACATATACAGCACTCTCCCCTCGCTCAGGATAATTAAATGCACTGCAGGGTATTTCAACTTCTTATCTTCTGTGCAATGCAGTACATCTCTCCAACACTATTCCTTTGAACGTGTGTCTGGTTTCAATCACATTCCTGCTTGACAGCAGAAATTACTGCGCATGCGCCTGTAACTTCGCCCACCACTGTTTGCTTGCCTGAGTGAGTGACCAAAAAAAATTAAAATAAAAAAAAAAATTATTGTAATTTTTTTTTTTTGGTTATTTTCTCCACAAGCCTGAAAAAACCATCTTACTGTATTACGATATTCAATCTGTGCTGTAGCTTTGACGTGACCTGTGCGTTTGACTGCACATGGTTGATTTGTGTGCTTTTTACATACTGTATTTGGGGGGGTGTATTATTATGATGCTGCCTTTTGAAATTAAAGTATGTATTTAGCTTTGAACTTCATGCAGCTGTACCCTGTAGCCCCCTCCCCCACGAACGCTAGCTCAAGGATTTGAAATTCCACAGAGTCGTTAATTTTCTGAATCTTGCCATTGTGTTCTTAATCCGTCCATAGCCAAGCTACAAAGCCTCACTGCGCCTGCGTGTAATCCTTTTAGAGATGGGAGCTGCTTACTGTGCATGAGTCACCCAACCCCCCCCTCTCCACAGAGTCGTTAATTTACTGAATCTTGCCATTGTGTTGTTAATCCGTCCATAGCCGAGATACAAAGCCTCACTGTGCCTGCGTGTAATTCTCTTTGAGATAGGAATTTTGAGGCTTTGTTTACGGCAACGCTTTGGAAAATCCCTTCTCGAATTTGATTTGCACAGAGCATCAACTCTCTGTGCGCCTGTGTGTAATCCTCTTTCGAATGGGAGCTAGTTTACTCCTGCTCATGCGCCTGTAACTTCACCCACCACTGCTTGCTTGAGTGCCCCCCAAAAGTTTTTTAATTATGATTTTTTAACTGTTATTTTATCCACAAGCCTGCAAATTAATATTACGATATTAAATCTGTGCGTTTGCCTGCACATGGTTGATTTGTGTGCTTTTTATGTACTGTATTTGGGGGGTGTAGGGATCAAATTATAGTATTCTGATGAACTGCCTTTTGAAATTACTGTACTCTACAGTACAGTATGTTATTTCTTTGAACTGCTGCACAACTAATCCTTCATCCCTCCCCCACGCACACACAAACTCTTATCGACAGACACCTCCACAGTCATTCATTTTCTGAAGTTAGTTAGTCATTGTGTTTTTAATCCGTCCCTAGCCGAGCGTCAATCGCCTCACTGCGCCTGCATGTACTCTAATCCTTTTAGAGACGGGAGCTTGCTGCTTACTGCGCATGAGTCACCCAACACCCTCTCTCCACAGAGTCGTTAATTTTCTGAATATTGCCATTGTGTTCTTAATCCATCCATAGCCGAGCTACAAAGCCTCAGTGCGCCTGCGTTTAATCACCCCACCCCCCCCCCCCCCCAACCCTTGGAGGCTTTGTTTACGGTAACGCTTTGGAAAATCCCTTCTCGATTTTGAAATGTAAATCCGATTTGCACAGATTGTGAGAATTGAGAGTTAAAAAAACCATTCTGATTCATGTTGTTTTGTCATTCATTCTTATTCATTGGTGTACTGTAGGGGTGGGGAGGGGTTTTTTGGTTGTTGTCAATGATTATGACTAGCAGGAATGTGAATAAATATTTATTTTATTTTATCAGGAACCAAAAAATACAAATATAAAAATAATAATGAATAATACATAATGCAGTCTTTATTAAGTTCTTTTGGCAGATTGAAATTGGATAAACATTTAGAAAACATTTGTAAAACATGGAGAAACATGAATAATGCACATTTATAAGAATATTATTTAATAATATATACTGTAATGTATAATATATATATATATATATATATATATATATATATATATATATATATATATATATATATATATATTATTTTTCCCGTCTTTATCTTGTTCCTCATTCTGTGTACAGTACAGTAGTTCATTGAGAGAGGAGAGGTTTTGTGTACATCATTACTGCTGTTTATATACTGTACATTTTACTGTACAAACAGATTAGACTGGACACAAAACCCCACCTCCCCCCAGGCCACCCTTTTTTCCTGAAACGACAAGAAAACAAAACATTAGTGCAGTTATGTGCGTGCTGTATTATGGCATTGTGTGATGTGTAGTACTACTGTAGATGGCTGGTGCTGCTTTCTCTGGAAAGAAAAAAATTGAGCAGTTAGTAGGCAGTTAATGTAGTACTGTCAAACTTGTCTATACTGGAACTACTGTATACTCTGACTACTGTTAAATACTATGTACTGTAACCTGATGGCTGGTGCTGCTTTCTCTGGATAGAAAAAAATTGAGCAGTTAGTAGGCAGTTACTGTAGTACTGTCAAACTAGTCTATACTGAAACTACTGTATACTCTGACTACTGTTAAATACTATGTACTGTAACCTGATGGCTGGTGCTGCTTTCTCTGGAAAGAAAAAACTGTAACTACTGTATACTCTGACTATTGGGAAAGAAAAAATCTGTGCCATACTTACCTGTATCATACTGTACTTACAATACTACAGCACAGTACTACTTTCCTGATGCTTGCCCATTATGCATTATTACAATGGGCAACACAGTGGCAATATGGTCTATATATTTATTGCAGCGTTCCACGGTGAGTACATCGTTCCAAAAACTCATTATGCCTTTCAACAACTCGTCCTTTTTGGAGGGTTTCGCCACTTTCCGGATATGGTCCTTCAGCTGATGCCAGACTATTTCGATCGGATTGAAGTCTGGCGATCTGTCATTTGAAAAAAAGGACAATTCGTTTAAGAGATACAGTGCACAGTAAAAACAGTGGAGAAAAAATGAGACACGGTTACTGCACTTACTCTGCTGGCGTCTTCATCCAGTTGATACCGCGCTCAAGGATACACTACCGACACACTTTATTGAAGTGTGGTCGGTACCGCAAGCCGGGAAATCTCCCGGCTTGCTAGTGGCCGCCCCTCGGCGTGCCGCGCGTCATAGACGCGCGGTCACGCGTCATCGGGAGCGTGCGCCCCCTGCACGCGTGTCCAGGGGCTCCCCGAGGGAGCCCTGGTGTCCCGCGATCGCGGGACAGCGGCAGGGGGTTCCGGGGGACCCGGCGGACCCGGCAGCGGTAGGGAGAGCGCCCCGATCGGAGGGCGCTCTTCCGCTGCTTCGGCGCGCGCCCGTCACACTCGGGCGCGCGCCAGGCTACTGCTGCGGCACAGAACGGGCAAATGCTCGAATAAACTGTGCCGCAGCAGTATGCGCTGTTGACGCGGTGTGCTTTGGATTGTTGTCCTGGTAGAAGCGGTGACCATTCAGGAACTCACGTGTGATGTACAGGCATACCCCGGTTTAAGGACACTCACTTTAAGTACACTCGCGAGTAAGTACATCTCGCTCAATAGGCAAACGGCAGCTCACGCATGCGCCTGTCAACACGATCTGAACATCATACCAGCTCCCTACCTGTACCAAAGCTGTGAGCAAGCGGGGAGACTATAGAGACTGTTACACATGCGTTTATTACATTAGTTATGCACGTATATGACGATTGCAGTACAGTACATGCATCGATAAGTGGAATAAAGGTAGTGCTTCACTTTAAGTACATTTTCACTTTACATACATGCTCCGGTCCCATTGCGTACGTTAATGCGGGGTATGCCTGTATTGCACTATCTCAGGGACAATGTTGTCTTGGAAGAAAGCTTTATTCATGATTCCTATAGCAAGAAAAGAAAAGTGCTCAAAAAACTGCACAATAGTACAGTACAGTGCATACAGTAAGGCTACACTAGTAAAGTACAGTGCATAAGGCTACATTATATTTGTATTTGATGTATTGCACTATCTCAGGGACAATGTTGTCTTGGAAGAAAGCTTTATTCATGATTCCTATAGCAAGAAAAGAAAAGTGCTCAAAAAAACTGCACAATAGTACAGTACAGTGCATACAGTAAGGCTACACTAGTAAAGTACAGTGCATAAGGCTACATTATATTGATATATTTTACCTTCAAAGATGACAATGCATCCTGGTCCACGCCTAGAGATGGCACCCCACACATGCAGCTTCACGGGGTGTTTTGGCCACGGCTTCAAAGATATGCGGCCTTTTTTGTGGAATGCAAAGCTTGCAAATCTCTCCAGCGACACAGTAGACTCGTCAGTGAAGATGCAATCCTGGAAAGTTTCCCCACTGTCGATCCATGCCTGGGCCTGGACCACTTTTTTGATTTTGTTTGCGTCCCTTATCTTGGGGTACGCTCTGTAATGACAAGGAATAAATAATTTTAGCGGTACAGTACAGTTTCCTAAACAACACTTTTACCTCCTGTACTGTCCAGTACTAACCTCACACATCCATATTTCCATCCAATGCTGCATCTCATCTTCTTTATGCTGGTCTCAGATACAGCGAGATTGTGATTTTCCTGCAGAGTGTATTTGACCCTTAATGCACTCCTCTCACCATTCTCCTCACTTATTTTGTCCACCAGAAGAGTTGTCTCCCTACAATGTAAAGAAAAACATTCCGGTAAGTAAAAATATTAGAGACAGTAGATCAAGAGGATACAATATATTGTTCTATTAATATGCAGCAATATAAAACTGTTGAAATATAAATATACAAAATATATATACTGTTGTAATATAAATATACAAAATATATATACTGTTGTAATATAAATATAAATATACAAAATATATATACTGTTGTAATATAAATATACAAAATATACATACTGTTGTAATATAAATATACAAAATATATATACTGTTGTAATATAAATATACAAAATATATATACTCTTGTAATAAAAATATAAATATACAAAATATATACACTGTTGTAATATAAATATACAAAATATATATACTGTTGTAATATAAAATCTACAGAAATAACAAAAATATTAGATCAATTACTGAGATGACAGTACATTTTTGGAATTCTAATTTTTTTTTTAAAGTTTATAATATACTTACGCGTTAGTTAGTACCCCTTGGTATCCCTTTTTCGCGTTCTATCTTTTTTTCGATGTGCTGATTAGCCACAGTTGGTGATGGACGACACAGAGACGAAGTGCCAGAGAGTAGCAACAGCGTTGGATAGCAGCAATTCAGTGTCCGCTCGTGTACATCTCCTTAATTCGATGCTGAGATCACTGGAAGGGAAATCTTTTAAAACCATTGCTGCAGTAGTGAAAGAAATACAAACACAAGAATGTATTTCGCCATGTTTTAGTCGATGTTATTCAATGTGCCAGGAATCCACAAAAATGGATGGTATTTATCGGTAAGACTTCACATGGTACGCCACTTTCAGCAAACTGTACCTGCGCACATGCCAAAAAGGTTACACACTTTCTCGATAGCCACCACTCGATGATCTTTATCTGAACTTGGCCTTGTCCAGAAACTGCATTCGCTGCACTGCTTCCATGGAGCAACCCATTTCGTCAAGAGCAGGAAACCACTCGCCTCTGCCGTGCCTGTCAGGCAGAAAAGGAAAGACGGTTTGCCGTTTCCACGCCAAGGCAAAAGCCGACAGTAAGGCCAATAAGAAAGAAAACTTCTGACTGACCCCAAGGCAAGGGTTCATAGACGTCGACCTTATTTATTATGTCAAGAGAGATTACGGTGTGATGTACTCTCGACGCAAACGATTGGCAGCCAACCATCGAAATCGCGACAACTCCTCACATTACGCTTCGCGACTCGTGCCGCCACTGTCCCTGGAAATCTCAGCCCGTCTTCTCCACCCCTGCGTCCTTCCCGGTGCTGTCGCCGCCTCACGGAAAAACAACAGGCCATTTCTCCGGGTTCTATCCGGACGACCTGCCGCCTGTGAAAATCCACGGGTCACTTTCTACTTTGATCTCTAGGACGACTCTGCTTCCGCCCGGAAATCAAAAGGTCACTTTCCTCCATCCCTCTTCGCGACGCTGCCGCTTCTCCTCTACAGGATATCCAAGTCACTCCTCTACCATTCTCGAGGTCGCTGCCGCTTCTCTCCATGGAACCCCCATCTCATCATCCTGCACCATCCACCCAGAACTGTCCACCAACACCATGACACACGAGGCAACTCGGTTAGAACCGATGCTGAATGGGATATTGGTGTCGGATTCCCCGGCGAACTCTATTGTGCTAGCACAATAGATAGATCGCTGATCTGGAGACCATGTTAATGTGGAGCAAACGATGATACATATGGATCAACGGATGCTATATCATGTGATCAACGGATGGATCGACCGGATGGAGAAGAATAGAGGTCACAAAGCGGGTATACCAGACGATCCTTTAAGATTGGTGGTTATGCCTTTTTCCCCACACCGAGCAGGGGGGAGACCTGGATGTGATGAATGGGAGCATCGACCCCCTTCATACCAAGCGCACCCCCTCCACCAAAGATGTAGTGTACATATATGACGTGAGGATCACATGACAACCCGTCTCAAAGACCACGCATGAGACAAACACGGCGACCAAGACGCCGAGTGAAAGTTCTCCCCGACAACCTACCATCGCTCGAGCCTCAGCCAGCACCCGCTGCACGACCAGACCCTACATTTCGATGCGCATCGATAAACACCGTGCCCGACATCACCCTGTGCGATCTGCCACCCGGCGCTCAGGGAGAAGTATAGGGTGAGAGTGCTGGTGCAACCACACAAGTATGTCTTGTTACTTTTTAAGCACCGATTCCCTACTCGTACTGCGACTGGGCTTCAACGTGAACTACGAAGGAAATCGCATAAAAAAGGCACTTCTTGCCAATTTAAGAAAGAACATTCTGGATGAAATGCGGCGCTTTTATCAATTACAGATCCTGTACATGAAAGGCGTTCGAGACTGTATTAATGGCGTTTTGCGCCATGCGAGGAAATCGGCCATGGACGGACAATGTGGTGGACTTTCTGGTATTAATCACGGGAACTGTAAGACCATACTGTTGTGCTGAACTGTATTGTAAATGTTTTGTACCTGCTGGTACTTAAATAAAGAAGATGTTGTTGTGTGTTTTTTTACACTTGTATTTATACAAAAGATGCTTTAACATGCTGTACACAACACACAGACCTGCACAATCCAGTCCCCTGAGGGCCGCAAACAGCTGTTTTCAGGTTGGGTCCTGAAAAATTGGGCCTGTCTGACTGCCCTCGGGACTGTACTGGTGCAGACTGTTTTGCACACCATCCCACTGTATATGATTTTGACTTGCCGTTCTTTGATAAAGGAGATGTATGCATTTTTGAATTTTATGAATAAAGAATTGTTTTTAAACATGTGACTGTAAACAATACTGACTGACTGTAAAATGTTTTTACTTTCTATACATAAATGTTTTCACAACTGTAGCAAGTAAACCATACACCTGTGATGTTTTGAATTGCTGTGCATTAAAATGTTTCTATTGTACAGTATTTGTAAAATAAATGTTTTTGTACTTACTACCCCAATAAAAGAAACATGCTGATTTGTTTTACATTGTTCACTTGCATCCTTTGCTACTGTACAAAATACAGTGTTTCTAGAATGTCACTACTGTCCAAGCACACTGTGTACTGAATACTGTAGGTCATGCCTCAGTACAAGAGTATTAAAAAAACATAGAAGACACATACAGTATGTACTGTACTGTACTGTATGTATGGCACTGTATAGAAGACACATACTGTATGTACAGTACTGTAATACATGTAGAATAAATGCATAGTTTTTATTTTTTTCGGGTTTGTTACACAGTATACTGTTTATAAAAAAGTATTGTATACTGTACGGCCGGAAAACATCAGCATAGTGTACATCAGCCACTAAACTGTAGACTCCGGTACGTGGGTTTTTTAATCCGATTCAGCAATGTGTAGGCATTGTTACACAAAGCGATATTATCCATCGAAATCCCTCCATTAGCCATTTTCTTTTCTGAGGAAAAACAAAAAGAATAGTTTTACTGTAATGGTCTTAAAAAGTTCCCAGCCAGTACCACCAATAATTTTCTCGGGGGGTGTCTCCTGTTCACATGCGCATGCGCCTACCGTCTATGTAATGACACGCATACTGTATGCGTTTCAAGAAGGTTCCAATGCGCATGCGCCTAGCGTTGCACCAATTGTTCAGTATCTGCAGTACAGTACTGTAGAAGCCGCTCAGCCAATAATATTGCTTACAGGAGAATCGCTTGACTTTTGAATCGCACCGATATTAATACTGTATTGTCAAAATAAAAAAAACACAGAAAATAATACGGCAACAATACTCACCATAGAATTTCCCATTCAGCTGGCGCCGGCGCCGGTCCACTGCCAGTCCAGCGTTCTTGATCATCCACGTCGATAGTTTGCAGCGGGTCTAGTCCACCTGTAGTCAGCTGATGAGGCTTGAAATTGCTTAGGTACATGCAAGCTTGATCGAAACTGCACGCGAAATCCGGCTCAGGGTTGTCACTGACGGTGGGACCGTTATTGGAAGCCGGTGCTGGTGCATTGCCTGGCAGCATTGCTCTGTCGTTTCTTAGTTGGTTTTAACACGACCCTTCGCCTTTTGCCGTCTGCATGATCATAGATACTGGAAAAAGCCGGTGATACACACCAATATCCTCCAACAAATTGTGGCTCAATACGATAAAAACAGGGATCGCTACATAACCTTTTCCTTATTGCACGCTTCCACGCATGAGGAGCTGGCGAAAATTTGTAAAAGTCATAGTTTTCGATAAAATACTGATAAATTTGAACAACTGTTGCCATCTTATCATCTGTTGCATTAATCGCGGCCCATATCAAATACGCGTAACTTCTGTCAGGTTTTTGGAAAACGGGTTGCACTTGAACACTCATGGCGAGCGGCGGGTCTCTGGAGAATACTGTAACCGAAACTGGTCTTTGTCTTTCTTTAATATGAAAAGCCTAAATTGATACATTTTTGCAACCTCTTCCTTCAGTCTCAAGGCCAAGTTACAATAGCACACTGTGGTATCTTTTTTAAACGAAACACCTGCAAGTCGACACATTACTGAAGCGCATGCGCATTACATTTCATGAATATCTGCCATCTGGCGGACACGCGAAGAATTGCAACCTATTAAATCCAAACCATTCTCAATAAACGCATCAATCGCGCGTCAACCGCACATGACCCGTGGCTGAGAACACAAAATGAATGCGGCATGCTCCAGGTGAAGTGCGTCGCATTTCCAGGGAAAAACCGGCGATGTGTTAGACTCAGATATGCCGCAGCAGTAAAGCACAGAAAATGTAGAGTTTGAAAATAAATGGAATATCATATTAGATCAGTGCTCATTTAGACTTATGGAACTTATAGTTGAACACAAGACTAAAGAAAAACTAGTTACCCAGAAAGAGGTTACAGATCTTCAAACAAAACTACACGCATTTAAACATATTGATCAATTTAAAGAGATGGATACTAAATTAGCACAACGTATTACGCTCTTAGAGAAAAATATAACCCTTATGAAACAAACTAAAGTAATCCCTTCAGACATCCCATCACATCTTATCACCGCTACATAGACGACCTCCTTATAGTTTGGACTTGTACCATCTCACAATTACATCAATTTATTGCCACACTCAACACCAATCCTTTCAATCTCACATTCACACACTCACATCACTTTCACCACATTCATTTTCTGGATTTGTGTTTATTTGTGGATCTTGATTTGAAGGTGTCTACGGATGTGTACAGGAAACCAAATTCAAAAAATACTTTATTACATGCACACAGTTGTCATCATCGCAGTCTATTCTCAGGTATCACACGTGGACAGTTCTTGCGTTTGCGACGTAACTGTTCCACATTGGCAGATTTTGATCTTAGATTGAAAGAACTTACTGATAGATTTTTATTGAGAGGTTATGACAATGTTATCTTGAAAGATTCATACCTTAAAGCTGCAGTTCATGCAATATCCTGCATGTGTGTTTTTTTTAATAAATCAGTTCTGTAGTAAGAAAAAATACTTTTAGCATTTTCTGTTTAAAAAAAAACAACTTTGAAAGACCAATTTTCTTGTATTCTATTTTAAGAAGCATGCTTGTTCCTATAGCAACGATTTACATTCCCCATATTTAAAGATGTCGCCAAACTTTGCCAATCAATAGACGGAGAACGAATTGACCGGCAGCTATGCAGTTTTTTAGGCAAGTAGAGATTCCACAACTGAAACTATTGAAGTAAAAAAACAAACAAAAAAAAAAAACACGCAAGCCTGAACTGCAGCTTTAATGCCAGATCTAAACTTAGGGAGGACCTGATTAATTTCAACCCTAATACATTTTCATCAAGAGCTAGGGGAGTTGGGACTGACGATCACAATTCTTATACATCTAATAAGAATCCTCCCCTCTTTATTACTGATTATAGCAACCAGGCCAATAATATTAAATTAATCATCAAGAAATATTGGCATATTTTGCATACCGATCCACTTTTGAAAGACATGGCTACTATTCATCCCAAATTTGTCTGATCCCTTTTACATCAGAGGGAGGCCTATTGGATTTTTACTTTAAACAGCCTAACACCTCACGGTTTAAATGTCCAATGGGATTTGAAACATTTTCTATGATTTTTGATGACTGTTAGCTTTTTCCCATTATCCTTCCCCATTTTCCCTCCCTTTCCTTCCCTTCCAACCCCCCCCCCCCGCCCCCTTTTCTGGTTATCCCAATCTTTCACCATCTCCCAAAAGTCCATAAAACATTGGTCTCCCCACCTGGGAGGCCGATAGTTTCCAGCATTGGATCTTCGGGAGATGGTGTCTCAAGATATGTGGATACATACTTGCAAGGTCTGGTTCAAACATTGCCATCGTATATAAGAGATAGTGGTGATCTCCTACAACATTTAGAATTGATTAAGTGGGAAACCGATTTTCTATGGGTCACGCTGGACATTACGTCCCTGTACACGGTAATCCAACACCAACATGGGGTGGCAGCTGTCAAATTCTTTTTCGCTAAATCTGATATTTCACCGGCACTATGCACTTTTTTGTTAGATTCTATTCATTATTTACTCACTCACAATTATTTTTTATTTGATGGCACTTTTTATCTCCAGACACGTGGAACGGCCATGGGTACCAGCTTTGCACCATCCTATGCTAACTTGTTTCTGGGATGGTGGGAGTCGTTCCACGTGTTTGGAGATAAGAATCCGTTTCGACATCACATTATATTTTATAAACGATACATAGATGATCTTATTTTCATTTGGCAAGGGGGAGCACAATCACTCTTGTTATTTATTAATCACCTCAATGACAACAATCTAAATATACACTTCACACACAATTTTGATTATCGCCATATTCACTACTTGGACTTGCTTTTGTTTATTGACTTAGGTAAAATTATACAAAGTGATACCTTTAGGAAAAGCAACTCCCGTAACACATTTTTGAGAGCAGACAGCTGCCACCCCAGATCATTGATTAAAGGGATCCCGAAGGGACAATTCATACGGATGAAACGCAATTGCTCCACAGTAGATGATTTTAATAAGCAATCAAGAGATCTTTTGGAAAGGTTTTCAGCTAGAGGCTATAATAGGGTAGATCTAGAAAGGACATACGAAGAAGTGGCCCATATGGATAGGTCATCCCTATTTAGAGATAAATCAACTGACACAAGGAGGAACAGTTCTGTATAAACTCCAATGTTCATTACCCAACACAGTGCTCAGTCTGAACAAATTAAACAAATTGTCAGAAAACATTGGAATGTACTATCGGTTGACCCCACCCTTAGAGACATTTTCAATGAAGGACCAAAATTCGTCTTCAGACGAGCTAAAACAATTTCCAATTCTGTATCTCCCAGTCTGTATCAATCTTCTGACAATGTTACAAAGCATCCTCTTCCTGTTGGTACTTTCAGATGTTCTAATTGTAAAATATGCAAATACATGAGCACGAGTTCAGAATTTTCTTCCACAGCGACAGGCCGGCAGTTTAAAGTTAGGACATTTATTAAGTGCATTTCTTTATAGCAGGAGTGTACTTCAAGTGTTTACAGACTATACTATGTTCTGTTTCTTTCTCTCCTGTGCGCTATAGGTCGTTTTTCTATCTACTGTGACTTTATCTCTCTGGGTGAGAGTCTGGGCCAGCTGCAGGGAGAGTATTAGACATTATCTGTTCAGACGGTAATATATGTGCATCTTTTCAATTGATTAGGTAATATTGTATAGCGCATTTCTGTTTTTTCTATAATTTTATACTTACCTTTTCTATTCAGAGAGTATAGTTAGAAACATGACAAAATAGACTTGGGTTGTATTTCTCAAATTTATTTACTTTGTTACCATTTTTTAATCATATTTTATTTGTTTGAATGTTTTTTTTTATATAGTAGCACATTTTGTAGTACCCCTGAACAATATGTATTTTTACCCCTTGGTACCAGGTGTTGCGCAGCTTGGCTCGCGCGTGCGCGCACCGCCAGTTCTGTGGGTTGTGCAGCCCTGGCTCGTGGGGACTGGGTGGGATTGACGTGGTTGTTCTCGTGATGCGCGCACACAGCACACGCTGACGCCGATGTTCTCCTGCCCAGTGAGTAGCTTCCATTGCTGTGACGGATCTGCCCACTGTTAGGTATTGCGCAAGCGCATAACCACTGTGGCTGTCAGATCTGTCTAGGCTCTGGATTGGCTGCCAGGGGCGGGACTATCGGTTCTTAGGCCGTTATGCCGGTCCCCTATTGTTACCAGGTGCCGCGTGGTTCACAGACCGTCAGGTTTGGCCTGCACATGCGCGCACCGCCATTGCTGTGTATCACAGTGCGCGCTGATGCAGCTGATCTCCCGCCTCGTGAGTAGCTTCCATTGCCCTAACAGATCTGCCCACTGTCAGGTATTGCACAAGCGCTTAGCCTAAGGCTGTGTTCCCAGTCTTCACTGTGGCATGAGCGCCCGGCGGGGGGCGGCGCGTGCACAGCGCTACACCGCGATCTGCGGTCTGAGGGGAGAGGGAAGGTTTGTGATGGGAGGGGCGTGGCTGTGGGTTTGCGGGGACGTGGCCACGACGTCCCGTGGCTGGTTCGCCATTATTGGCTGAACCGCCGGCGGGGGCGTGGCCATGCCTCCATCGCAGATGTTGAGTTCAAATTCTCCTGCCTCCCTGAAAACCTGTCGCGCACCTTTCCCCAGTGGTGGTAGGGACTGGGACCGGCCAGATTGGGCGGGGCTTGATAGCACAGCGCACGGCTCGGCGCTGTGACTGGGACCGCAGCCTAAGTGGCTGTCAGACCTGTTTGAGCTCCGGATTATTTGCCAGGGGCGGGACTATAGGTTGCTAGGCCTGATCTCTTACACATCATGAGATCATTCGTAATTATAGAGGGTGTACTGCTTTAGTGCCATGTTTATTGGTCATTCATTTTTAGTGTGTCTCTATAAATGTTAATAAAGTTTGATGTGTATACCTTGACAAAGCGCTCTGTGAAGCGTGAAACATTGGTGGGGCTTTTTTGCCCTTTTCTTGTCTTCATGACCATTAAATAATATATTTTCATGTGAAACCCACTCTCCTGTTTATTCCCTATGGACATTTGTTGTAGTGCTCTGCCACTCTTCTTTTTTTCTCCAAACCCCCCCTTTCCCCCCCTTCCTTGACCCACATCTCATCTTCTGTTATTATCATCATTTATTTTTTCTTTGTAGTTGTTTCCAGTTTATTTTGTTCATAATGTAGTTTTTTCAACATGCCTTTGAATGATGTGGGTTTGTGTTTCCCCTTTACCATTATCATGACTTGGTTGAAGCTCAATTTTGAGCACCTTTTGCCACAGTATGTTATGCAATTGATGGCCCAATATCTTGAATTATAATTTAAATTATGATTCATGTTATGTGGATTCATTTATAATTCCAAGTATTTTATAATATACTTGGGCTTCTTTGGATTATATTTAAATAAATTATCCACAGAAGACTGTATAACCAAGATTGTCATGTTATTATAGGTTTGGGTGAAACACAGCTTATATTTTGGATTCTTTATCTATGAGACTTCATTACCATATGCAAGTTTTCTTAAACATTTTTATTTATTCTTGATCAATGTTTTATTAGATCCAATGTTGATCAAGTTTGTTATGATACATCTATGGTACTATTTCTGCTGGTTTCTTTTTCTTTTCTTGCTATTATTGACAATGCTGACCGTTATCATTTAAATTTGATCTAATTACATGTGTAGATGTGTAATTTAGATAATTGACAGCAGCTGAATTTGTGTGTGGGATAGGTATATAATTGCACTGTTGTCTTTTAATGCACACTCCTTGACCAAGCGCCATAGTGGGCGTGTAACGCGTGGGAGTTTTGTCATTTTATGTAGTTTCCCTTAAAGACTTTTTTAACCTTCATTTCTGGCGAGTTCCCCAACTTTGTTTTACACCAAGCAGTAGTCCACTCGATCAATTTTTGTTTGTTACTGCCTGGATCGGAGGACACCACCGGTTTTACCATTGTTGCGGGAGGAATAGATTAGTGGTGACACCTCGTGAGAGCGCGGCTCTACACCACATCATTTGGAAGGAGACGGGGTAAGGTGAAGCTTCTTAGGGGGTCACACAGCCTGGTGGGATTCCAACCTCTCTGTAAGTACCCCGCTTCTCATACCTTGCTTAACCCCTTGGTTTGTCTCCCCTCTCCTCGCATTTACATTTATATGTACCGGACATTGCTATTATCAATTTAAAAGACTGGTATCTGATTTCACTTACCTCTTTGCTTCTTGAGCTGATATTCGGTTTTTGTGCTCTGTGTTCCATTGTATGCCTTTTCATGCGAATAAATGTACAATTTATTTCACTTTGCCTGTTTTGCTCAATGTATGATCCTGGTAAAAAGGTGTAAATGCCTGGTCTCCCGTAACACTTCCTGAATTATGCATGCAACTGTCATATCAAAAGCTTGTGTTTTACCTTAACGGTTGTAAAACTTTAGTACCAATATCATAATGAAAAATGCAGTCCCATGTAGCAGGCATTTGTGTGAATTTACTTTCCTCGTCAGTAGGTCCGCTAAAACACCTGCTTATCAGATGCATTCTAAAAAAATTCAAATAAAAAAACAAAATACATAGGGATATTAATTCCAAAACCTACCACAAAAAGATTAAAGATTGTAACAAACCTTCTAAAGCATATTAAAAAAAAAATAGCAATTAACTACATTTTGTCCAGGGTTGGGCATATCCAGTACTCAGGGGCCACCAACAGTTCATTTTTTTTTTTATCAGCAGGGATATCCCGACTTGGACTTCCTCACCCCTGATTCAATCCATTGATTTAGGATGTCCCAGGAGATAGCTAACATGTCATTGACTTTGGGCAAGAATGATCGCATTCAGCGCTTAATGAGTTTGAGGCAGCAGAGCTCAAATGTGCTTTTCTTTCACTGCTTGGTCACCAGAGAAAATGATCTTCTGTACACCTGTTTTGCACTGTCCCCGTTACTTGCCCCCGTCTGGAATGTATTCCCCACGCACGCAATCTATGTGTCCCCAGTTTGTATCCAGAGCCCCCATGTTAGGAATAGGATGCCCATATCATTTTGACCTTTACGGGCAAAACACCTTTTCAAACTTCGGACCCTGGCCATATGTTAAATACTTTGTGTTGGCCGAGACTGCCCAGCACTTTTCTAATTAGGGAAAGGTCCAACTTTTACCTGCTCCCAAGCCTCAGTTATTCTAGGAATCTGGCCCTGCATCCCAGTTACCTGCGTATTTCGGTGTGTCTTGGCAAGAGCCTAAATCCTTTTCAAGACTGTGCTTACTTGCGTGAAACACTATTTCCTCCAGTACCAAGTAGGAACTCTAGATATGGCAGCACCTGCCACCTAGTGAGATTAAGTGTTTAACGTTGACACCGTGCATTGGCAATGCAGTTTACTATAAACGCCAGTTTTGTTAAACGTCTTATGTCCAGCGATTCAAAGCTCCTCGGTAGTCGTCAACCCTGACAGCTTTGCAAACGATAGAGACCTCAAGTCATCAATGGTGCCACGGTCCTGTCGGCACTGAAAAGGTTAAGCATGGCACTATTAGTTTACTGAGTAGAGGGTAATGCAAGATCATAAAAAGTACAAGTGCCAGTGCTCCATACTAGACAGGGATATCCAGCAGTAATATAGATGAAAGTATAGGGACAACGGACTACTAAATCAAACATTTAGTAAGACAGGGATGTGACGGTGAAGGGGTTAACCAGGCTCACTAATAAAGGTCAAGCCCACTTGCTTACATTTGATCCATGTGTTGAGGTCCTAGTGTCAACTCATGGACCCAGACGCCAGAAATGCATTACTGTGACTGTGTGCACATTATGCGACATTAAAGATTTTTGTGTTTTGCCTTTCCTGGGGTGCTGGGACCGGGAGATTTCTAGGCTGTAAGTTTCAGGGCGGGTTTGTCGGATTAAGTCTTTACAGAATGTGGCTATGTATCAGGATTCCAGAGTTATGGGATACCTCAAGAGTTGGATCTGGGAATCGAGTGAGATTCTCGGATGCAGCCAAGCACATTGCTCCGGGCAAACTCTGAATACGCTCTTACGACTCACCACCAGGATTCCTGCTGCTGCAGCAGTATCTTCCAGACAAGGTAAACGGACATGAAGGGGTTAATGTATACCTGCAATCATACACGGGGTCCCTAGTATAAAGAGGGGTCCCTAGCCTAAGGAGAGGTGCCCAGATACATGACCAGGTACCCTGAACCTGGTATAGGGGTTCAGGGTGTGCTCCAGCTAAGTGATAAAGCAGAGTGATTTCTTATGTGAAAAAGTTTAAAAAAAAATATATATATATATAAATATATATTTAAATCACACAAGACAGGACACAGCATATTTTATTAAAGAGTTATATTTACTAGGTATATGTACTGAACCTGTAAATGAACTGTGGGATTTCCAAGTCATGGATTGCAAGAGACCAGATGGCTACCAAGCTTTTGCCTATGGGTCTGTGTGGAGTCCTGACTTGAAAGCCTCAGGGATGCCATGGTGTTAGAACAGGAGGGGAACTGCAGTTCTGCTTGAGTACCCGCATCCTGGGCTATCCGGCCACCATTTGCCAGAGCCCAGACCCCAGACCCCGTGGGCTTAGTATTCAAAGAGGCAGAGGTACCAAGTTGGCGTATGCCCCCATGCAGAATGAAAAATGGTTCTCTCCTGGCTTTACAATACCGGCAAATAGGTGATTGGCTGGCAGGAGAATTCCCACACTCTAATAGGCTGTAGAAGGTTTGTGAATGGGACACTGAAACCCAGAAGGAGCCTTGCAGCAATCAGGAGCGCAGATTCCAAACCCTAAACCATCAGTGGCAAATTCAAAGATGCTCTGTGCTGAATAGACGCGAACAGGCTTCAAAGATTTTGACAAGAATTCTTCTAAGTCCCACTTCTCAAGAACTTAATGGTTGCGGCTGGCATTGCATGCCGAAATCAGTTCCAAGACTTTCACGAGTACCTACTGGTCATTGGAAAGGGCTCCTACAAGGTCATTTTTGTGAATTTCGTTTAATGGATAGTTTTATTCGTTAGCCCCGTTCCCAGTAAGTGTGTTAAACCATGTAAATTGTGTTACATTGTGTGTGTCTTTTCCTGAAATAAATTACAATTTATTTTACTTCCTTGCTTTGCTCAATCAATGATCCCGGTATAAAAAGGTGTTGATAAACCTGGTCTCCTGTGACAAGGGAAACCAAAGTTATTTGCAAAAGTCAAGCCTTGACAAAAGCTTACTGTTGCAGCTAAAATGTTGGTTTCTCTGGCTTATTAAATATTTTTGATTTAGTAGTCAGTGGTGCCTATACACTACTTTCCTCTGTGTAACAATTAGTTTACTTCCATTTTAAAAAGGTCGTCTTTTGTAGGATCAAAGTAACATGATATTAAACAGAAGTCTGTCCTGCAAATTTTTAAAATATATTTTACTAAAATATACTACTACGAAACAAAACAGGCTGCAGTTTCTCCTAAAAAGTAGAAGTAAAAAGTTGGGAGGAGCGCACGAACCAAATAGGAGCAGGAAAGGACCCAGAATCAAAATATGTAAAAGGGTACTTTAATGTGTCATGAGACCCATCTTTTACATATTTTGATTCTGGGTCCTTTCCTGCTCCTATTTGGTTCGTGCGCTCCTCCCAACTTTTTACTTCTGCATATCATCATTGGCTGTGCAGCTTCCAGTCAGCCACACCAAGGAAAAGTGAGTACTTCTACCAACTTAGGGGAACCTGCCAATGAGACTGTTTGTGGGTGGGCTTGTACTACCCACCATCTGTCTTCAGGAGGACTGTACCCATTATTGTTGTTGCATTATCACTATTCTATATTTGTGATTACGGATTCCTTTGGATGGTGGTTCTGGCATTATATTATTATTGGCCTGGCATTTGAGCGCTTTTGCCATTTCTCTATCTCCTAAAAAGTAACAGGACTACAGTCCGTTTGAATAAACACATTGGAGATTCTTCAGTAGACCGAGATCATGCCAATCAAGCAAAACTTTGTATATTTGCTTTTATAAACCAGTGATTTTTAACAGGGCTGCCTAGGAACCATCATCCCTTAAGGGTTTGCTGGAATGTTCAGGTAATTTTGCAAATTGCACCAATACAGAAGAATTTATAATGCATCTGATCTAAGATGTGCTATTAGAAAGGGTTAGGGTTCCGCAGAATTTCACAACATAATTATAGCGTTCCTTAACCAAGAAAAGGTTGAACACCACCACTGGTATAAACCCTGTATTTTCTTTGGAGGGACTTGAGCATTAGGGCAACTATACATCTGAGAAAAAT
This sequence comes from Ascaphus truei, assembly GCA_036426205.1. Lineage (NCBI taxonomy): Eukaryota > Metazoa > Chordata > Amphibia > Anura > Ascaphidae > Ascaphus > Ascaphus truei. The sequence goes on along the minus strand of WSYH01001008.1, from coordinate 101,715 downwards.
CTATTTGCAGCATGTGCATAACAGGCTAAGAAATAGCTTTGTCTTTATAGAAAATAAACTTTAATCTGCACAAAACTTGTACTAAAACATATACACCAGAATAAGAGACAGCTGTGCCCTTAAGTATAATTTGTTTTCCCTTGACAATAATATGCAGTAAATTCTAATCTGTGGCAATTCCTGACTGTTTTGTTCAGGGCTCAGTAACAGAAAAAAGATGCAGAAAACCAAGTTAAAGAGAAAAAAATAAAACATTTCAAGACACCATAAAAACTGTTTGAGTCCAACAACACAGGCCCTTGCATTAGAAGAATGATGTAGTAGTAGCAGCAGCAGCGAACATACTTTCGATTACCTGTTCTTTGAGGTTGTATGTATTTAAGGATGACGCACGCTGTTAAAATTCAGGGTACACATCTTTGCCAGAATGAAAAGAGCAACGTGAAGCACAGCGGTTAGTAAAGAGAACTGTATCAAAAGTCAAAACAATAAAAGTTTAATTAACACAGTGCCCGTACAAAAACTGAGGCTAAACTCGAGGACACCTTTAACTGGCGCTTTATCAAAGCGTGTCATCCCCAGGTGAGTCACAGCCTTATATAGAGGGAAACCCCGGCAGAAGCATCACAATCAGTGCCCCACCAGGTAAACTGATCGCCGACACACAATATGTATCATAGACTAGACCTTGTGTGTCGGTGGTCAGTTTACCTGGTGGGACACTGATTGCGGTGCTTCTGCCGGGGTTTCCCTCTATATAAGAGAGTAACAGAACAAAGAACCATAGGAGCGGTGCTACAAATGAATGGGACAACCAATCTCTAAAATAGATGAAGTAAATAAATTTGCTTGAAGAAACAAAATCATGAAAAACGACAGGGAGTCAATGAAAACTGGTGAAGACAGGGATAAAGCTCATTGAAAGGTGGTGTAGATAAATGTCCTGGTGGGTAGTGCAGATGGGGGGTGATATATCCAGCCCTCTGATGCTCCTCCTATTTGGACTACCTCCCTAGAGCATAAATATCCCTGTGCAATCAGTCCCAGTGAAGTCCCATACTGTATATAAGCCAAGTAGGGAAACAGTACTCACATGAAGTCGTTGTTTTCTTCTTCTGTTGGCGTCACGTGGTGTGCTTAGACTGACGAAGCGCTGTATACAGTGTGAAACGCGTAAGAGGTTTTATTTTGTATGCACCATGTTGTCTTGTGCCCATTAAAGATTTTGTCACTAGCACCATGCTGTAGCCCTGGATTACCCTTTATTGTACGGCTGTGCTCCGTTCTCCTCCCCCCTCCTGGGATCATCTTCCCTCTATATAAGGCTGTGACTCACCTGGGGATGACACACTGATAAAGCACCAGTTACAGCGAGAAAGCGTCAGTTTAGCCTCAGTTTTTGTACGGGCACTATGTGTTAATTAAACTTTTATATTTTTGACTTTTGATCCTGCCTTCAGTTCTCTTTACTTACCGCTGCGGTCCACGTTGCTCTTTTCATTCTGTTCCGGATTTCCTCTCACGGGATACATGCAGGGATGAATCCATTCGTTGCTTCAATCAACTATGATCCGTGAGTACTTTATTCACCTTCAAGATCTTGGCTCACAGCCTATGGAGGTTACGTTATTTGTTCTTACCTGGATCTAGAGCAGCTGTGTTTTATATGACCCCACTTGCTGTCCTAGCCTTGCTGCGGGGCTCCATTTTGGTGTCAAGCTCAGCATACTCAAATCTTGATCAAGAAGTACATTTCAATAAATGGACATATAGCCCGATTTCTACTAAAGGAATTTATTATCATGTATCCCATGTGACTTGAGTCAGGATCTTTGTAGCGCTACATTGGAGTTTCACTTCTCCGTGTGTATATATATACACACACACACTCTACACACACACACACACACACACACACTCTACACACACACACACACACACACACACTACACACACTCTACACACACACCTTTGCCAGTAATTGTAATTTTCTATTAATTTAAAGTTGATCAATGAAGTTCCCAAGGAGGACTCAAAGTTGACAGCAACCTGTTTGAGTTTATACTTTTGTTTAAATCTGACTCAATAGTTTAGACTAATCCTAAAACAGGCTTAAAATATTAGATGCTAATGATTTTCCTCATGAAATTGACAAAACTAGCCTCTCAAATCAGTAGCTCTTCTCTCTAATAGGATTACTACTATACTAAATTTAAAAAATATATACAAAAATATGTGGGCTGAAAAGATCACAAGCCGGAATTTAAATGTGTGCTCATGACAAATGCAATGTTTTGTCTCTGAAAGTTACTCAACCAGAAACTTCAATTTACAAGAAGCATATTACATTCCCCCCTAACCCCCATCAACAGAATCTTTACATTCTAAAAAGCAGAACCGTTAAACCAACTTTTACTATGCATATTAATAAATATTCTTTATTTTTTCAATTTTGCACATTGCGCTTTTACATAGAACATCCAGACATTTAGCTAATGGATGTCTAATTTTGTAAAATCCTATATTCATTGCCATTTTGTACAAAATTACAAGTACATTACTTTTGATGCTAAAGGGGTGTGTGCACGCACGTGGGTAATTCTAACAGTAACCAAGGTTTAATGGGAAAAAGGAAAAACACAGGCATGTAGAATTATTTTAAATATTCATGCCTGCAGACCAGAAATCAACTTGTGCATTTAACCACTCCCCTTAAGAAAATATTTTAAAAAAAAGTGTACAAAGGAGGGGGGAAAAAAAACAAACAAAAAAAAAACCCAACAGATTTTAAGGTAATGTTTCATCAAGATAGCCCAATTCAGGAAATTTGGAAAGACAGAAAAGGCAGAAAAGGCGCAGTAGTCATTCTGATTGTTTCAATGAAAGACAGAACTAGTTTATTGTTTAATTTGCTGCGGCTGTTGACAACCAGCTACTACAAAGAGGATTCCTGTGATCATGTAGGAGGCAGTATTTGTTAAATTTATCCTTCAGATATTGTCTGAATTGCTGTCTGTTGCTGTAAAAAGACTGGTTGTTTGCCATAAAGGTTTGTATTTCATCTTGGGAAAGGCCGTCGTCCTCTCCTGAAGTGCATTCTGATTCATCCTGCAAACAAACAAAAAGCTGATTTACCTTCTGCACTGTGCATTCAAGACCCAAAGGGCAGATTCATTGAGCTCTGATGAGTTCTCACACCATGATGCAGCATTAGCTGCCATTGACATGAATGGCAGCCAATGCTGGATTGTGTGAAATACCCTGTATCAAAGCTTGATTAATCCAGAATTGTAAAAGAAAAAAAAAAAAAAAAAAGGAATCCTGACAGTTTAATCTTGTTTCTTCTTGGGAAAGCAACAAATTATTTTACATGGCTTAAAAGCACAAATTGGAAAATCTGGTGAAAGGAGAAAAATAACTCAATATAGGGATGGTAAAGAGGTCTATTGTCAGACGAGTTATATATAGAACATTTCCCTATAGCATGGTTAGAGTATGTAGAATTGCACATGTAATACAAGGACAGCAAATCCCTAAGTCGGATATAGCAGATTTATTCAGGTCGCTATATTCGTACCGTTTATATGCATTTGTTTTCATTTAGACACTGCATTCCGACTTTAGCATAAGATCCTGTTCCCAACAATGATGAAGGCCAGATTATACAAATGGTATTATTTACATTCAGTAATAATTCAACATGGTCTTGGATGCCACCCCACACCCAAACTACAATAGCTTAACCTTTCCAGAGAAAGGTGACCCACGGCTATGCCCTCATTGAAGGATTTTATTAAAAATTAGATTATCCTGTGATATCTCCTCTGCATAATAAGAGTTACAAATCTGTAATCGTGTCACCGAGGGGCACGTTCTGACATCACATACTGTATGTTAAAGAGATAGTAAGGGACAGATTAATTTGTCGCTTAAATTGAGGATCAAGATGGTCATATTTAGTCCCATTATGTCCGCCATGAGCGCCTGAATGTATTTATGTGACATGCGTGTGTGTCAGTTAAGGAAAGCTATGAATACATTTAGATATTGAAGAGTTGAACTTCGTTTGTAAAAGTTGTTTTTTTTATTATTATTATTCATAAAACTGTAAATCTAACAGCCGATTTACGACAGAGGGTGGACTTATGCTGGTTCCATGAAGAAAGAATGTATTAAAATCTGGAAAAAGATTAGGAAAATTTAAGATTGCTACAGAGGTGTATTTGGGACCAAATACAGGATATCTCATCTTCTGTACCAGTGACCTCTCTGGGAGAAAGCCTATAACATTTTGGGTAATGTAAGGTATGGGATTTCTATTTGATGTTTAATCCTTTTATTTTAAGAACCGGTTCTGCATCTTATTGTAATACTTTTTTCTGTAATCTAAAGCAATATATATATATATATTATATTATATATATATATATATTATATAATATATTATATATATATATATATATATATATTATATATCTATTATATATTATATATGCATACCCCGGTTTAAGTACACTCGCGAGTAAGTACATCTCGCACAATAGGCAAACAGCAGCTCACGCATGCGCCAGTCAGCACGTCCTGAACAGCAATACCGGCTCCCTACCTGTACCGAAGGTGTGCGCAAGCGGGGAGACTATAGAGCCTGTTACAAATGCCTTATATACATCAGTTATGCACTTATATGACGATTGCAGTACAGTACATGCATCGATAAGTGGGAAAAAGGTAGTGCTTCACTTTAAGTACATTTTCGCTTAACATACATGCTCCGGTCCCATTGCGTACAACGCTCTGGAGAGTATTTACATTTTCGAACACATTTTGCTACAATGGGTTTTTAGTGTGTTAAAGTGCATAGTCCTTTCTATAATAAACAGAGACCTGGCACCCTTGCAAATATTTGACACCTTTAGTTTGCATAACTATCTCAGGTGGTGGAAGTGTATAGATATGATTGTAATTGAGTAAGGGGTTAATATTAACTCATTGGAGGTACCTTTGCAGAGGAGGAAGGTGAGTTGGATAGAGTAGCCGTGTGTATTAACCATGGTTGCATATTCAAGTCACGTGCGTGCTGTTCGTGACAGTTGGTATATTGGGACAGATTTAGGGGAGATGTTAAATAATATGAGGGACTTTTGCGAAGGTGAAGAGTGGGGTAGCTTGCTAGTTGTGTATTAATCCTTTTCCTGTAGAGGAAATGGTGACGGGAGGGGGTAATCAGGCTATACAATAAAAGGTCAAGACCTTTTGGTTACCCCTGCTCCGTGTATAAGGGTCCAAGAGAGTTAGCCCTTGGGCCCAGTAACATTGTACCATTCAAATATATTGTCTGTAATAAAAGCATTTTTTGTGTCTTTCCCTTTCCGGGCATGCAATCAAGCAGGGACTGCTAGGGTATGAGTTGCAAGGGGGGTTTTGCGAAGGAACCGTTGACAGAATGTGCCAAGGAAGTTGGGGTCGGGGGGTTGTCAGTTCCCCTATAAATGTAGTCGGGAACATGTAGGCACATTGTCCTGGCAATACCTCCCCTTGAAAACGCAAGCGCGACTCACCACTAGAGTACCCAGCTTCAGCACAGCCCATAAAGGAGAATGAGGCACAGGGATGAATATGTATTGCTGTAGCTGAGGGAATCCCTGGGTTAAGGGGGGTACCCAAGCTAGTGCCAAGGGAACCCACAACCAGTATAGGGTTTGTGGGTGCCCCAACCGTATATAAGGTTGGGGGGTGGGGTGGGGGAGAGACTCAGAGTCCAAGGGAAAGTGTGGGGGGAATAAGGCAGATAGAAATAAAACGACAAAATTTTTCCTTTTCTGTTCCCTGTCCCTCAAGACTCAGAAGTGTATTAAATATACTTTAATGTAATATGTATACATGTAACATATGTAATATGTTTTTTTACATTCGGAACCAATGACCAAACAGGTTGCCCGAGCTAACCCATAGGCGCCGGTAAGTCTGCTGGGCATTGGAATTCAAAGCAGCCATTAGGATGCCCAAAGATGTGAATAGCATTTGGTCAGTGGGGAAAGGCGGAGTACCATGTCCGGAGATCAATGGCAGTCCCCCGGGATGCCACTTGTTCTGCCAGACCTGGTGGAGTCTGCCCAGCGGGTGGCATTGAGATAGCCAGGGAGGACAGTGGCAGGCTTGCGCATGTCTCTTGGCTGTTTCGGATTTCCAGCTGACCTGGCTTTTCTAGCTGGCATGGCTCTGACTGGCTGCTTGGGAAAGTTACCACACGTTTATTGGCTGTTCAGTTTTGTGAATAAAACGGAAAATACTATAAGAATAATAAGAGCGTAGGTGGGCTTTTCAAAGTTGCTTCTGTGAGAATAGCAGAGCAACCGACTTCGATTTCGAGCCTGAAAAAAGTCTGCCCACCAGCGTCCAAGTCCAGCTTTTTGGGACCAAGTTCTCAGAAACCAACGTAGCGGTCGCGGCTGGGATTTTATGCCGATTTGGACTAACTTACACTCCGAGTAAAACTCTCCCATAGAGGTCCCGTCACCTAGAAAAGTCTAGTTTTCGACCCCAGTCCAAAAGTGTGTGTTTGTCTGTATTTTGTGTTCCATTGTGTGTAAGCGAATTTATGCCGGATAAGTTACATTTTATTTCATAACCTTGTTTTGCTCATGAATGATTCTGGTAAAAAGGCGTAAATAACCTTGTCTCCCGTGACAGGTTTATTTACTGGTGGGAGGGGTGGGATCATTTATCTTTATGCTATAAAGTCTTGTTGGGATTTACAGCATGAAGAGGATTAAGAGCTCTAAAACAAAGTGACTTAGACACGTTACACAAAGCAAAAAAAGCGCAGGTTCTCTAGTCACTAAGTTGAGTGCCACCAGGCAAAGATAGACAGATTGTCAGGTCGGTACCGGTCCCAGAATCGTAACGTGAGGGATAAGGACAACCGGTCGTGCATAAACTCAGCTGGAGAAGGATCACGAGCACGATGAAGCGAGTATAGCTTCACCTGACAAGGCAGGGACAACTATTCTGGCCAAGGTCCAGGAGGATCTTCCAGCCCTGGAGGAAGAGGAGCAGGCGAACGGGGAAGAAGAGGACCTTGGAGGTGAGCGTGACTCAGGGAGTGCAGTCGTAGAAGACCCAATTGCTACCGGTCTCCTACCACAGATCTTACCCCTCTCCTTGCCGTTTGGGGAGAGGGGGTCACCTTTGAGCAGAGGTTGCAGTTGATTGCAGCTTCAAGGTGTGCAGCCCCCAAGACCCCGGCAGGATCCTGACCAACCACCATTGACAAGGGTGTCACACTACAACTTCAGCAAGTTTGTAGATGGCACTGACGATATTGACAGATTTCTCAAGGTGTTTGAGAACCAGTGGTCATACAGTTGGAAGAAAAAAAAAAAAAGAGACTCATAGGTACTCACCCATACACCAAAACCAATGCAACAATGCCACATAGTGGTAATAATCAGATGTTATAACAAGATTATGCTTAAACGGAATAGAATGACACAAATACACATAGAACTAAATAAATATAAAAATACAGTAGGATAAAAATACAAAAAATAAAAACTAACAACTACTCAACCTCTAAAAGAAAACAACCAGTTTCTTCCAAATGTGCAGATACAAAAAAGTTGAAGGAGTTGGTTTAAAACAGCAGGACCCTTTTGGTTATCAGCAACTCTTGTGCTCTATGGTTGCTGTATTGGTAGGTGCAAATAATGCGGGTGGTTATAGGTACAGTAGAATCTTTGACAGGGAAAGGAGAAAAGAGACTGATGGTACAGTATGTTAAAACATTTAATAAACAATGCACACAATGATAAAATCCCCCTGAATGGACACTCGCATTTGTTTATGCCATTCAGGACATACAATGGTATCTTTTCTGATGAGGACAGTCTCTCTCTCTCCCCTTCGACGTGGACTCTGGTATTGGTCTCTACTCCCGAGTTTGACGCGTGTATCTTCCAATAGAGGCTGCTAGGAATGGCACTCTGCTCCCCGCAATGCTATGACGTCACGATTTCCTTGTCACGTCGGAGCTCTCCTTCCTCTGTTCACTCTACGCGTTTCGCTAGTAGATATCTAGCTTAGTCAGAAGTGTTATTCGTTCTACTCTACCTACACAAAGTCTTAATTCTGCTCCTATTGGTGTGAAAGGCTGATTCGCCATGCTACCTAATGCAATGTGATGCATAACAGTCCCTAATACGACCGAATGAAAAAATAACATAGTAATTGGTTACCCCTTAAAGGGGTTCATAAAATACATACAAGAATATAAAGTATTCTAAGAATTAAAATGTAAGATAATGCTTCTTAAACTGTGACCGTTATGTACACAATTAAGCTTATAAAGAAAAAAAGGATTTAAAAATTAAATATTAAAATTTTTTTATATATATATTTTTTTAATATTTAATTTTTAAATCATTTTTTCTAATAATATATATATATATATATATATATATATATATATATAATAGATAATATATATATATATATATATATATATATAATCTATACATACTAGTAATTCAAGAAAAATAATTGTTCAATTAAAAAATGGTGCCCGATCAAAACCATCTAGTTTAAAAGGCTAAAGGAAAAACGAATGGCGCACAGCCAGGGAGCCAGGTGTAAGTAAACTGCTTCTTTATTGTGCATGCAGAGAGACAACAGGAATCCCCTTGATGGACAAGGACAGGAACCTCCTACGCGTTTCGGACCTGGGGTCCTTTAAAAGGACCCCCAGGTCCGAAACGCGTAGGAGGTTCCTGTCCTGTTCCCATCAAGGGGATCTCCTTGTCTCTCCTGCATGCACAATAAAGAAGCAGTTTACTCTAACCTGGCTCCCTGGCTGTGCGCCATTCGTTTTTTCCTTCTGCCTATCACGGACTTCGGATCCCCTCATGGCTGGCACGCCTTTCCATCACCCCTGAATGACGTGGGGTTCTTCATGTGTTTTAGACTCTTATGGTTAGTTTAGTATAACAGCTTTTATAAGGACTTACATGTCTACATTTCACCACCCACTCCCACTGGTATCTCCAGGGTTAAATGTTTATCATCACTGAACTGAACAGAGTCGTCCTGGGTTTGAGCACCCATATTTTCTTTATTAGTTTAAAGCTAAATGGCGTTATTGAAAGGAGTAGTTCAGGAGTATACCGTTGATTTCGTGTAGGTGACGCCTTGATTTCTAATTTTTACATTAAAATACACCCATGTTCTATATCAATATTTGGGGCCTTTTGGTGTCAAAGTTTTTAGTCTGTGAATCAAATAGGTCTCTGTCTTGCTTAATTGGGTATCTCTGTTTCCCCCTCTCCAGTGTTTTGGCACCTGCTCTATCCCCTGGTATTTAAGACCTGCGGGGTTGCCCTGGTGGCATTCAATGAAATGTCTTGAGACGCTGTGCATTAAGACCTTTCTTTTAATATTACTGAGGTGTTCCAGGATTCTTATATGAACTGGTCTTGTGGTCTTACCCACGTACTGGAGGCCACAAGGGCACTCCAGCAAATATATGACGTGGTCTGTTTTGCACGTAATGTGATTGTTTATTTGAAAGACCTCTCCTGTGATATTTGATTTAAACGTTAATTTCTCCGTAGACTGGTATTTGCATGCTTTACATATAAAGTAACGAAGAAACCTTTTATTTTAGCCAGTTACTTTGTGTTTTATCTTTAGTTAAGGCACTTGGTGCTAATTTACTTTTCAGGTTGGCAGATTTAAAAAAAATTAAACCAGGATGTTCTGGAACAAAGTCTTTGAGTACCGGGTCGCTTCGGACCAGATGCCACTGTTTATTTATAATTCTTTTTATTTGTTTAGCATTTTTGTTATATTTAGTAAAGAAGGCCCATTCAATTTGTTTTTTGTATTTACGTTGGAGTTTGCCTTCTTACTCTCTATGATATGTTTTCTCTCTAGTTCACGTATCTTGTTCAGAGCTGCTTTGATATTTTCTTGTTTGTAATTTCTCTCCAAGAATTTTTCTGTAAGGATTTGTGATTGCACCCAAACATTTCATTATCTGTGCAATTCCTTTTTATCCTTCTATATTGTCCATATGGGATATTTTCTACCCAACGTGGATGGTGACAGTTGTTGCTTAAAATATAATTGTTGCTATCTAGAGGTTTAAAAAAAGTTTTCGCCCTTAAACCAAATAAATAATAAAATCTGGCATATAGTTTATATGGAAAAACTCTCAGCCTATCTGAACGGCTCTACCTCACGATTTTCTGAGATTTGGGCCCCTGGTTTCGCATGCAGGTATATCCCCATATATAGATTAGAATACTGGAACAGAGTGATACATGTGGTAACTAAATGCGTGTACAATGCTATATTTTTTGCAAATGCTTCCCCCTCCCCCCCCCTCCTTTTTTTCTGTTATATGTTTTGTTCTTATTTTGTATGGAAAAATGCTCAACAAAAAATTTAAGTAACAAAAAAAAAAAAAGTTTTCGGTTTAAATCTACGATCTTCCACATAAATAGTGAGGTCTAAAAAGTCGATATTACTGGAGCTGGAGGTATGTGTAAATTTGAGGTTAAGACTATTATCATTTAAAATAACCATAAAATTATTAAAACTCTACATCAGCTTTCCAAATTATTAACATCTATAAAACACCGCCATAGGACCAAACCTGCGCAGAGTCCGGCGACAATTATATTTTAAGCAGCAGCTGTCACCATCCACGTTGGGTAGAAAATATCCCATATGGACAATATAGTTCCATAGTAAACAAACAGATTACCAGTGCTCAAATCAAAAGTCCAGTCAAATTGCAGTGAAGGGGATCAAATGTCTTGTCTTCAAGTGGCTGGGTTCCTCAGCCCCTCCAGGCTCTGCCAGGCAACCTCCAAATGTATACAAAAGACAAAAAGAAGACAGACACAGACCTCTTCAGATAAGCAAAAAATACTATATTGGACCACAAGCGCCTATCCTTACTTACAGGAAAAGAAATTGCAGTGAACCATCAGAGGAGTACAAGGGTAAGTTGTCACCGTATTTGAAACACTGTCCAATCAATATTAAGTGTCCATAGAACCAACACATAGGTACCACCTCGTGATGTCCAATGCTTCTGTCTGGTGAGAGGTCGTCAGGGGTGCCCAGTTGGGAACCGCGTCTCCGGAGCTCTGTAGTCGCCTGCAACTGCAGTGTTCCCCACGCTGTCATCTCCTGGGTTCGCGTGCCCAAAGCCAACGTCTCAAATCACTGCGTCTTCTTTGGCCATATGCCAAGAATACACTCAAACATTGCAAACCTCTGATAGTATGATACAGCGCCACCATCCGTACCAAACTAGTTTTGCTTACTACTGAAGCTCGTCAGGGGTAGTGGCTGTAAGAATGCCTCATATTTTTATACTCTCAGGTTTGCGAGTGTATTCTTAGCATACGGCCAAAGAGGACCCGGTGACGTCAGCTTTGGGCACGCGAAACCCGGAAGACACCAGGAGATCACAGCACGGGGAACACTGCGGTTGCAGGCGACTTACAGACTCCCGAATAGGATCCTAACTCGGCCCCTTGACACCTCTCACAGACAAGCATTCCACCGGGTGCACCTAAAGACGGTACCTAGGTGTTAAGTTCTATGGACACTCAATATTGATTGGACAGTGTTTCAAATACGGTGACAACTTACCCTTGTACTCCTCTGCTGCACTACAATTTATTTTCCTGTAAGGATAGGGGCTTGTGGTCCAATATATTATTTTTTACTTATCTGAAGAAGTCTGTGTCTGTCTTCTTTTTGTCTTTTGTATATAATTACATAGTAGATGAGGTTGAAAAAAAGACATACGTCCATCAAGTTCAACCTATGCTAAATTATACTTTATCCTATATCTATACTTACTTATTGATCCAGAGAAGGCAAACAAAACCACCCCCAGTGTTATATCATCCAATGATAATCTCATAAGGGGAAAAATAAATCTTCCTGACTCCAAGAATTGGCAATCGGATTAATCCTGATCAACAACCTTCCCAGGTTTACTTATCTGGTATACCCTGTACAGGCATACCCCTGTTTAGTACACTCACTTTAAGTACACTCGCGAGTAAGTACATCTCGCTCAATAGGCACAACGGCAGCTCACGCATGCGCCAGTCAGCACGTCCTGAACAGCAATACCGCTCCCTACCGGTAACGAAGGTGTGCGCAAGGGCGGAGACTATAGAGCATGTACAAAGCCTTTGTTTTAATCAGTTGCTGCACGTATATGATGATTGCAGTACAGTACATGCATCGATAAGTGGAGAAAAAGTAGTGCCTTCACTTAAGTACATTTGCCTTTACATACATGCTCCGGTCCCATTGCGTACGTTAATGTGGGGTATGCTTATACCTTTCGCTTCCAAAAAGATGTCCACCTTTTTTTGAAACAAACCCATTGTATCTCTGCCATCAGTCTCCATGACTAATGAATTCCACATTTATGCCCTTACTGTAAAAGAACCCTTTCCTTTGTTGCTGGTGAAAATCATCTTTCCTCCACCTAAAAGCGATGATCCCAAGTCCTTTGTACGCCTCGGGATGAATAGTTCTTTTGAAAGCTCCTGTATGTCCCCATTAATTTGTATTAGTCATCATATGCCCTCCAGACGCCTCTTTCTAATGTGAAATAAATAGTTTAGCTAGCTCTCCTTGTAAGTCAGATTGTCCATCTCCTTTATTAATTTGGTGGCTCTTCTCTGTACTCTCTCTAGTTCCATAATGTCTTTTCTAAGGAGTGGCACCTAAAATTGTACTCCATATTCAAGGTGTGGTCTTACAAATGATTTGTAAAGGGGCATAATTATGTTTACTTCCCTTCCATCATTGCCCATTTACGCGAATAAGATCTTGTATGCCTTTGCAGCTACTGCATGACTTAGGGCACTATTGCTAAGCCTGCACTCCTAAATCCTTCTCCATCAAGGATTCCCCCCAATGTATCCCCATTTAATTTGTAGTCGTCTATTTATACTTGTTTCCCAAATGCATAACCTTACATTTATCTGTATTAAATCTCATCTGCCATTTCTGCCCAGTTTCCAGTCTCTCCCAAGTTTTCTGAGAGAATGACATTCTTCTCTGATTCTACTACACTACTTACACAATTTAGTATCATCAGCAAAGATAGAGCACTTTGCTTCATTAAAAAAACAAGTTAAAAGCAGGGGTCCCAGTACCAATCCCTGAGGTACTCCACTCACGACTTGAGCTCAACATGAAAAATTACTTTAATGAATCACCCTCTGTCTATCCTTCAACCAGTTTTCAATCCTGGTGCAAATATTTTTACTGAGTCCAATTTGCTTTATTTTGAACTCCAACATCTTGTGTGGAACCGTATCAAAAGCCTTTGCAAAACTATAGACTACATCAACGCATTACCCTGTCTTAATTCCTACTACGTACTAACTTACTCTCAAAGAAACAAATAAGTTAGTTTGGCATTATCTATCCTTCATAAATCCATGCTGACTATTACTAATAATTTTTGTTTTCTATTAGGTATTCCTGAATATTGTCCCGTATTAAACCTTCAAGTAGTTTCACCACTATTGAAGTCAGGTTTACAGGTCTGTAATTCCCCGGTTGGGATCTACGTAGCTACAGTCTCCTTTTTAAATATAGCCCACAACTGCTTTAACGCCTATCTTGTGGTCTGAGCCTGTGGAATGGAGTCCTTTAATTTAGTAATGGTTTGGCATTACTGACTTAACTCCTTGATAACTCCAGGATGTATGCCTCGAGGCCAGTTTCCTTATTTACTTTATTTTTTCAAGCTGTCTATGAACTTTCTCCTCAGTTCACCAATTGTTCATTAATATTGGGCGGTTGTGGCTTCCTCCTGCAGCACTACAATTGAAATTGATTCTTCCCTGGTAAACACAGAGGCAAATAATTAGTTTAATCCCTCTGCTTTCCCCTTATCCCCAGTAATCTGCCTGCCCATCTCACACTGAAAAGGTCCTATATTTTCTTTCCTCATTTTTTTTGCTATTAAGTTACTTAAATAACTTTTTAGGGTTGTTCTTTCTTTCTATTGCAATTCTTTTTTTATTATCCCTTTTGCTAATTTGATTGCCATTTTGCAATTTTTGTTACATTCCTTATAATTCTGATACAATGCCTCTGTCCCTTCTGATTTAAAAGAAGCTAAACGTCTGACACACTTTTTCATTCCCTCCTTTATTATTTAGCCACATTGGTTTGACTTATTTCTTTTATACTTATATACCCGAGGCTATGACTGATGTGTGCTTTTTAACAATCTTTTAAAGATCGCCATTTATCTTCTACATTTCCCCCTCAAAATCATCATCCCAAGTGTATTACTTGTAGATTAGACCTCGGTTTATTTAAAATCTGCCTTTCTAAGTTTAAGGTCTTTGTTAACCCAAGTAATTTGTTTTTTGATAATTTATTTCAAATGAGACCATGTTATGATCACGGTTACCCTAAAGTTCCAGGACTTGAATATTTGCGATTGATTACTTCAACATTGTTTGATATTACCAAATCCAGTATTGCCCCGCTCTTGGTTGGTTCCTCAATAATTTGGGTCATAGAATTGTCTTTAAGCACCCTCAAAAACCTGTTTCCTTTTGTTGTAATGCTAAATCTAATTTCCCCAGTCTACAGTATGTCTGGATAATTAAAATCACCCATTATGCAAACATGACCTAGTTTTTATGCCTTCTCCATTTGCAAAAGTATTTTAGCTTCCTCAATCTCACTGATATTTGGTGGTTTATAGCATATCCCTACAAACATTATATATTGAAGGATAGAAAGGAATTGAACAGATAATGAAATGTTTGAGGTGCAATCACAAATCCTTAGAGAAAAATTCTCGGAGAGAAATTACAAACAAGAAAATTGAACTAGAGAGAACTAGAGAGTTGAACTAGAGAGAAAACATATAGCGAGTAAGAAGGCAAACTCCAACGTAAATACAAAAAAACAAATTTAACGGGCCTTCTTTACTAAATATAACAAAAATGCTAAACAAATAAAAATAATCAGAAATAAACACTGGCATCTGGTTCAAAGCGACCCGGTACTCAAAGACTTTATTCCAGAACATCCTGGTTTAATTTTTTTTAAATGTGCCAACCTGAAAAGTAAATTAGCACCAAGTGCCTTAACTAAAGATAAAACACAAAGTAACTGGCTAAAATAAAAGGTTTCTTTGATATTTGCATGCTTTACATATAAAGTAACGGTCTACGGAGAAATTAACGTTTAAATCAAATATCACAGGAGAAGTCTTTCAAATAAGAAATCACATTACGTGCAAAACAGACCACGTCATATATTTGCTGGAGTGCCCTTGTGGCCTCCAGCACGTGGGTAAGACCACAAGATCAGTTCATCCAAGGATCTTGGAACACCTCAGTAATATTAAAAGAAAGGTCTTAATGCACAGCGTCTCAAGACATTTCAGTGTATTCCACCAGGGCGACCCGCAGGTCTTAAATACCAGGGGATAGAGCAGGTGCCAAAACACTGGAGAGAGGGAAACAGAGATACCCAATTAAGCAAGAAAGAGACCTATTGGATTCACAGACTAAAAACTTTGACACCAAAAGGCCCAAATATTGATATAGAACATGGTGTATTTTTAATGTAAAAATTAGAAATACAGGCGTCACCTACACGAATCAACGGTATACTCTGAACTACATCCTTTCAATACGCCATTTAGCCTTTTAAACTAGATGGTTTCAATTGGGCACCATTTTTAATTTAACTACTATTGTTTTTTAATTTCTAGTAAGTATTTTTATATGATGTATTTTTTAAAGATATATTATGTATTTTTAAGATATTATATATGAAAATATATAAAGGTTTTATTACACATTTTAAATTTTATATATATATATATATATATATATATATATATATATATATATATAATGTTAATTTAAAAAATATTTTGTAATAACTTTTTAACATGTTTCCAACAGACATGTATACATTTTTTTATTAATTATAATACACATATTGTGGCATTTTAAGTATGTAATCAATTCAACCATTTTTTATCTATTGAAAGAATGGAGTTCTATAAATATAATTTAAAAGTATATTTTGTATCTGATCATTGGAATTATGATTTTCCTGTCCTTTTCTGATCCTTTTTTTATGATCTGTCCATCTCTTTTGGGGAGCTATTATGGAACAAGAAGAAACCCAGCAAAGAAAACCAAACAATGGAAGACTTCAGTATTAGTTTTACAGGAGTAGATTTTGTGTTAGAATAATTACTATACACAAGAACCGTTCGTATGAAAGAATGAGTGTCACTTTTTCACTTTAATTTTATGACAAATCAGCAGTAGTGGATCATAAGCTTAAATTGTGTATATTCCATTCACAGTTTAAGAAGCAATGTCTCACAATTTAATTCTTAGAATGCTTTATATCTTTGTATGTATTTCGTGAACCCCTTTAAAGGGTTAACAATTACTGTGTATTTTTATCACTTAATTTATGACGAATCAGCAGTAGTGGATCATAAGCTTAATTGTGTACATACCGGTCACAGTTTAAGAAGCATTGTCTTACAATTTAATTCTTAGAATACTTTATATTCTTGTATATATTTTTTGATCCCATTAAAGGGGTAAACAATTACTGTTATTTTTTATTTGGTCGTATTAGGGACTATTATGAAGCCTTTCACATGCACCACTCGAGTTTCTGTTATAACCAATAGGAGCAGAATTAAGACTTTATTAGTGTAGGTAGAGGAAAATGAATAACACTCCTGACTAAGCTAGATTGCTACTAGCGAAACACGTAGAGTGAACAGAGAGCCGACGTGACCAGGAAATCGTGACTTCATAGCATTGCGTGGAGCAGAATGCCATTCCTAGCGGCTGCTATTGGGAGAGACAAGGCAAACCCAGGAGCAAACACTCACACCGGCGTCCGCGTCGGAGGGGAGAGAGACTGTCCTCACCAGAAAATATATAATTTTATGCCCTGAATGGTATAAACAAATGTGAGTCCATTCAGGGGGATTTTATCATTGTGTGCATTGTTTATTAAAAGTTTTAACATACACTGGCGACACACTTTATTCGAGCTCGGCTAGTCCCACGAATTCGGGTATACCCGGGTGTATTGAGGTTTGTGACTGTTTTCTGCCCGAGTGCATTGAGGTATTTTCCAGGCAGGGATTGAAGCATTTTATTCCCGCTTGCTGCAATACTGCACAGTATATATATATATACTGCATTACAATTCATGAATTTATGCCATCTGGTAGACACGCGAAGCATTGCAGCCTATTAAATCCTAATCATTATCATTTAACAGATCAGCCGCCCGTCAGCCAGGCATGAACCCAGGCTGGGAAGGCAAACGCAACGGGGCTTGTCAGAGGTGAGGAGCGGCGCATTCCAGGTATCTGCCAGGTACATACTGGGTATTTGCTCGACTAAAGTGTGTCGGTGCAGTACTGCACCATCAGTCCCTTTTCTCCTTTCCCTGTCAAAGATTCTACTGTACCTACAACCACCAGCAATATTTGCACCTACCAATACAGCAAATATAGAGCACATGGGTTGCTGATACCCAAAAGGGTCCTGCTGGTTTCAACCAACTCCAATTAGTGTCTGGGGTTCTGTGTGCCAGAACGGGACTGGGTATTGCGGGTGTCACCACTATTGACGGGGATAGCCCTGAAGACCTTCCAGGGGATCCCGTCAACGGACAGCAATGACTACCAGCATGTGAAGGCTATTTTACTATGCCAATATGTCCTCACTCCGGAGGCATATCATGGAATGTTCCGGTCTGGAGAGAAGACTGTCCGGGAGACTCACATGATATTTACCACCCGACTCATCCAGCATGTGGAGGGGTGCAAAGTCACCAAGTATCACAGTTTGCTGGACTTAATATTCAAGGAGCCTGTTTTACAGCGGTGCCAGATGGTGGTGAGGGATTGGGTCTTTGACCGTAAGCCCGCCACTTGCCAGGATGCAGCCAGCTGATGAATATGTGACCATCCGTGCACTGTCGGGAAAGAAGGCGCCTGCCCAGAATGGAGCCACTCCAGCCCGGGCACACAGGGGCACTGAGTCCAACAACAGCACTCCACACTGGAAGCCGAAAGCAGCTGCAGAGGGGAGTACTGTACACCCAAGACAGCAGAATTCAGGCACGAGAGGCGGTGCTACCAGTGCAATCGGACTGGGCACATCAAGCCAGATTGTCCGGAGCTGCACCTGTCCAACAATCCCCCTCAGGGGCAACGCGCACAAGCTGCGAAGCCACTCGCCACCATGGGACTGGCACACACAGATGAGAAGCAAGCAGCCGTCCAGCAAGTGCAGCAGTGGACCCAGACGGAGAATTCTACCCCTTCAGCCAGTGGCAGAGCCTACTCTGCAGATGGGCATCAGATTGCAATGGTCGGGTTGCAGCCTAATGATGTGAGGAGGAAGCATTTGCGGCCAGTGACCATCGGAGATCGCCAGGCAGCCACACCCGCTTGACTCCGGTGACACTGTTGCACTGGTGAGACCTGATATGGTCAACCCAGAGGATCCCGGGAACAGGGATGCAGGTCACATGTCAGACGGGGGACCTACTGTAGGTCAATCCAGGTTAGGGTGCCGGTCGAAGTATGAGGGATATAGGTGTTTTGCCTGGGTTGGATACTGAGGTGCTACTCGGTAACGACCTAGGGCACCTCATCTGCTCATTTGACGCTCCAGACAGAGTGTGGACAGGTAGAAGACAGCTAGTGGTACCCAGAGAGTATAGGCAGCAGCTACTGCAGGTTGCCCACTCCATTTCACTAGCTGGGCATTATGGGGTCACTCGAATTAAAGCCCGGCTATTGCAGCGTTTCTACTGGTTGGGTGTATCCAGGGCATTGGCAGACTTTTGCCGGTCCTGTGGTGCCTGCCAGCCAGTAGGCAAGGCGGGTGACCATGTGAAGGCTCCCCTGAACCCACTACCTGTCATTGGGGAACCCTTTCAGAGAGTAGCTATGGACATAGTGAGACCCCTGAAGATCCCTAGCTGGACTGGCAAGCGCTACATACTCACGGTGGTGTATTTTGTCACCAGGTACCCCGAGGCTGTAGCACTAGCCACCACTGAAGCTAGCACAGTGGCTAAGGCATTGATTGTGATTTTCTCTAGAGTAGGATTTCCTAGTGAGATTCTAACTGATCAAGGGTCGCCATGCATGTCTGAATTGCACCACTGTCTCTGGGATTCGTGCGGGGTATAACACCAGCGCACGACCGCTTACCACCACCAGACAAACAGACTGTGTGAGCGGTTCAATGGCACCCTGAAGCATATGCTTCGGGCATTTATAGACGCTGAAGGGAAAGACAGGGAGACTCATCTGCAGCATTTGCTGTTTGCATACCGAGAGGTACCGCATTGAGCTTTATGATTTAAAATCCTGAGGGATCTTCTAACAAAGAGAAACTCGTAGATTGCGAGTTCTCAAAACAAGCAGCGACTTACACACGTTGCACAAAGCAGGAAAAAGCACAGGTTCTCTGTCACTTAGTTTAGTGCCACCAGGCGAAGATGGACACGGTCAGAACGCTATTGATCCTGGGACAGTCCACAGATTGTCCCCAGTGTGAGGGATATGGACTACCGAACACCGGTCAGGCAAAGACAGTGCTGGAGGATCTAGAGAGGCATGAAGCGAATATAGCTTTATCTGAGGCGTGCATAGCCTTACCTGAGGATACAGAGGCATCCACTTCTGCCAGGAAACAGGAGGATTGTCCACCCCTGACAAGAGGAATCAGATGGCGAGCATGATCCAGGGAGTGCAGCCGTGGTAGCCCAGGTGGCCAACAGTTTCCTAGATACAGGGCTTGTCTTTCTCATTGCCACCTGGGGAGAGTGGGTCACCTTCGAGCAGAGGATATAGCTACATTGCGGCTTCTCAAGGTGTACAGCCCGTAAGACCCCGGCAGAATCCAGACGAGCCACCTCTACATAAAGTGTCACACTACACAGTTTTTAGCAAGTTTGTAGATGGCACGGATAAAATTGACGGATTGAAAAAAATATTTGAAAATCAGTGTCTCCGGTACCGTGTGCCAGAATGGCTCTGGGTTTTGCGGTTGTCACCGCTATTGACTGGAGCAGCCCGGGAAACCCTCCTGACAGTACAGTCAACCGGCATATAAAAGGCTTTACTATTGACTGACTGCCCTTGCTCCAGAGGCATACCGTGGCATGTTTAGGTCGGAGGAGAACCACCACCAGGAAACCTACATGCGGTTTGCATCAAGACTGATCTTGCAGGGCACTCAGTGGGTGGAGGTATGTAATGCTACAAAGTACCACAGCTTACTGGACTTGATATTTAAAGAACAGTTTCTACTGCGGTGCCCACCTGAGTTGAGAGGTTGGGTCTTTGACCGCAAGCCAGTCACTTGTATGGGTGCAGTCAACTTGGCTGATGAATATGTTACCATTCGTGCCCTGTCCCACAATACAGGGGTTGCCCCGAATGGAGCCAGTTCGGCTCGGGCAACCAACAGCACTCCACATTGGAAGCCAAAACAAGCTGCTATGGGGGGTACACTAAAGACCGCAGAATTTAGGCACGAGTGTCACGGGAGACAAACCATTTACACCTTTTTAACCGGATCATACATTGAGCAAAACAAGATCATGAAATAAATTGTAGTTTAATCACTTAAAATAGTCAAACTCACAATACAGTCAAAACTAAACACTTACTTGGGAACTGGGATAACAACCTAACTTTCCAAGGTGCAGGGAATCCTAAATTAAGGATTTTCCCCTGATACCAGTTGCAAAAACAGGATAGAAAATTCCAGGCAGCTTTAGCTGAAGCGGCCCTTTCTTGCTGGAAACTTAGAATCTGGAGAATCTATAAACGTTGGAGAACTCAAAATCTGATTTGCATAACGGGTTATAATACCTCAGACTTTTCATTCCCAGAATACTATCCCCCTATCAGAAAGCGTTAGAATATCCACAACAACCAATCTGAGACAAACTGGTAGAAACAACAGGGTTACCTGGAAATCTGAATGAACCAAGGGGCATGTGCCATTTGGCACCTTTGACCCTGGTTTCCTGAATGCCACCCGTGGTGACGGCTCCTACCAGTCTGGTGGGGCAGATGGACATGCAAATAGCATCCATTGATCTCAGGACATGGATGCTTTGAGTCCTTCCCTCCTGCCCAAATGGTCTTGGCACCTCCATATCCTAGATTCCCTTTGAGGCCAAATTTTCTAGGTAGACATCAGGTCTCCTATGCAAATATTTTAGGCTGACTGCATGGATTTTTATACATTACAGTATAACACACTCTGAACCATACTTTAAGTATAAACCTTGGGGACCCTTATATACGTGTGGGAAATTAGTTGGGGATATCTGGGCTCAAAAACCAGGAGTCTGAGGGACACCATTACCAATGTAATTCACCCTGCGAAACCACAAATAGTGCCTGCACACTGGGTAGAATCAGGGAATCAACAGTAGCTGGGCCCCAAGAACTCCTGCAAACAGAAGGAATAAATTTTCGCCCCAAAATCCCACCTAAAACGTACACACCCAAAATCTGGAGTTTCTACGACACAGGGAACCCCAAACGCCCCTAAACAGGTCAGGTTTTTCTATACTTTACAAGGGACTTCCATAACCCACAAACCCAATACTGGTTCAGGGACAGCTTGGCACTAAATGGGGTACCCCTGTTATCTAGGGATCCCCGCAGCTACAGGAACACTTTTCATCCCTGTGCCTCATGTGACCACGTTCTCGGAAACGAACATAGCGGCCGCGGTTGGGATTATATGGTGATTTGAGTTCCAGGAGATTTGGACTAACTTGCTGTCAGGAGGGACCAAGTTCTCAGAAGAGAACGTAGCGGTGGCATATGGAATGTTATGCCGATTTGGGTTCCAGGAGATTCCGGGCTAAATCCTGGTCAGGGTAAAACTCTCCCATGCACCTACAAAAGTCTTATTTTCGACCTCAGTCCCAAAGTAAGTGTGTGTCTTTTTGTCTGTATTTTGTGTTTCATTGTGTGTAAGCGAATTTATGCCGAATAAATTACAATTTATTTCATTACCTTGTTATGCTCAATGAATAATCCTGGTAAAAAGATGTAAATAACCTGGTCTCCCGTGACAGAGATATTGTCCATTTGAGGGACCCCTGTGGAGGTGAAAAGTGGGAGCGCTTGCGAGCGCGAGTATTAACCGCATGTAGCGTGCTCGCAGGGGTGTCATACGTGACAGAAGTTCTCTTACAAATTACAATTGGGCTCAAGACCGCCATTATTTATTATACATTCCACCACATACTATTAATTTTCATGACCTGTGCGCCAAGGTAATAGGATGGTCATTTGGAATGAACACAAAAACACATAAATAAAGGCAGTTTCAGATTTCAAATTCCCAGGACCTACAGTAATTTAGATTCTGAAACAATTATGGTGATGAAAATATGAGCGCATGTATCACAGGATTGTAGACTCATTTAGGTACTCAATGAAGGTGTGTACGTGATTAAACAGTCAACTCCCTATCCTCAAATGTATATTTTATATTCTTGTCTTGGTTTATTACTGGGCATTACACTTACAGTAATTACCTGCAAATGTTGGCACTTTGCAATATTCCCACGTTCTGGTCGCACAACCCTGACCCTCACCCTTAAGACCTTTGCTTACATGAGCAGTTCTCACTACTCGAGACAGCACAGGAATATAATACCCAGCTCTGGGATGCTCACCTCTACCGTTCTCATTACCCCACAATTATTCCTGCTATAACACTTGCTTTCTATAATTAAATGGCACATGTATCAATGTGCTATATATTTACTTCACAAATCCCATAAAGAGTGACTTTGTCCGTATCCACATACACAAACCTAAACTAATTGTCTAAATTCATGAGGACATTGTTACAGTCACAGGCTTTCTGGTTGTGGTGCAGCACAAGCCTTCGGGGAGGGGTGTTCTACTAGCCCAATAGTCTTATAAGAGGATTCTTGTAAATAACAATAGTAAATTAGAAGCTTAAAAAACTGAGTCCTATTTTCTTCCAATGCGACACCGTTATTGAAACTTAATTTGGCTATAAATTAGGATTAATCATTAAATAAAAATCAAAGTTGAAAGAAATTGTATGTGTTCTACATTAAAATGGTATTTGAGCTCAAATATTCCAATGGACAGTTTTGACAAATGTACATTGCTTAGATATATCCTCATCAAGTAGTTTAATCACATTACGCTAGCAGGCCACATTAGGTTACAATGGTTTGCAATACTACTTACAAGAAGTTCTTTTAAACTCTTTCTTTCTCTACCTCCATCAGATGCACAAGGCGCGGGATCTGCTAAACCTGTGCAATGAAATAATTCATTTCGGTGATCTACCCATGTCGGTCCAGGGTTTTCTGTGGAGGTACAGCAGCTATCAACCTTTCCATCTTTGGTCTGGTCACTGTGTACCATGCCTGAGGTCTCTTGATTACAGCTTCCCTGTTTTGTAGTCTAGAAACAAAGAGAAAATGGATTGACAGGGAAATCATTTTGGGGGGAGATGTAACCAGTGTAAGAAAAACTAAAACGTAAAGTATTATCAGGATTATTATTTTTGGGGGAGGATTACAGAAGACCGAAGGTCACGACTGTATCCTATATTAAAAAGGATCAGTGCGTAAAGAAAAAAAACACACAAAAAAACCCCAAACACTTCACGTTTAAAAAGACGCAAGCTGATTAGTAGAACTGAAGGTCAAATGCTTTAGAAACTACACTGGTAGCATGTTATTACATATTTACATTTTAGAGGTAAAATGTTTATTTTGCATTATATTATATTTAGAGGTTGCCCAAAAAGTGAAACACTCACGTTCCAATGATTAGCACGGGCGTGTGTGTGTGGTGTGTGTGTATGGAATACGTTACCATTGGTGAGGATGGCAATGAAGAGACAGCACTCTGTGTATAATATATATATATATATATATATATATATACAGAGACACCCCCATATATCGCGCCGTTGGTGGGGTCCACAACCCAAAGACCGCGTTACAACCCAAAGAGCGTTAANNNNACTTTTCACCGACTCAACTCCTGGAGCTTCCTCATTAACAGATTTAAATCTCCTCCATTTTGCCGCCTTACCATGCTCTCCTCTTCCTGCTGTCCACGTGCTCATATTCTCTGCTCGCTCATCTCTCTGCTCTCTTGCCATCGTTTTTTTCAAACATTCAATTCAATGCTTTATTGACTACCAGACACAGACACAAACACAATTAAACATTAATACATTTGTACAAAACACATGCAGGGATTGAACTCGGGACCTTCTGATACCAATGCCTTGCTTCTACCTCTACAACCATAGGCTTGGTGTGACAAGACAGAACCTAAAAATATATTTATCCTCTACACACACAGGGACATGTCAATGTTGAAATCTTAAGGCAATTTCTAGCTGTCTATGACATCACACGTTCTGTGGTGTAGTGGAAGAACCTTACCAACATATGCAAGGGTCCTGGGTTCAATTCCTGTATGAAATGGTATAATTAACTTTTTAATAAATTATTATTTTAATTATGTTTGTATATTTATAAATATATAATTCTTTTATCTTTATTAAGTAATATTATTCATTAATCAATAATGATGTTAATAATAATTCATTATTAATCATTCTTTATGATTAATTATGTATTTTTAATAAGTATGATGATTAATTATTATTAGCAGTTAATTACAATTTAATAATTAATTAATAATTATGTATTACGTATTATTAATAATTATTTTTAATAATTATTAATTAATAATACTATTATTATTAATTATATTATGATAATAAGTATGTTATTAATTATCATTAACAATTCATAATTTTTACTAATTATAAGTATTACTAATACCTAATAATATAATACCCAATTAGTTATAATTATTATACTTAATTATTATAAAACTTATTAAGACCTTATACTATTATATTAGTAAGTATTAATAATTGTTGTTAATATTTAGTATTAAATTATTATTACTAATTGGGTGCTAATATTATTAGTAATTATTAATACTTATTATTAATAACATTATTAATACTTACTATTATTAAGATAGTAGTATAATACGTTTCATTAATAAGTATTATTATAATTATTATTAAGTATTTAGTAATAATTATTAATTAGTTAATTAACTGTTAATAATAATTAATAATCATCCTTATTAATAATACATAATAATCATAAGAATGATTAATATGAATTATTATTAATACATCATTATTGATTATATATATTATTTAATAAAGAATAATAAAGAATTATATATTATATAATTATACAACATAATTAAAATAATAATTTATTAAAAAGTAATATACCATTTCATACAGAATTGAACCCAGGACCCTTGCATATGTTGGTAAGAGTTCTTCCACTACACCACAGAACTGTGTGATTTCATAACAGCTAGAAATAGCCTTAAGATTTCACATTGACATGTCCTTGTGTTGTAGAGGATAATATATTTTATAGGTTTCTGTCTTGTCACACCAGCCTATGGTGTAGAGGTAAGAGCAAGGCATTGGTACAGAAGTCCCGAGTTCAATCCCTGCATGTTTTTGTACAAAATGTATATATGTATTAATGTATTAATGTATTAATGTATTATGTTTATTGTGTTTGTGCTGTATCTGGTAGTCATAAAGCATTGAATTGAATGTTCGAAAAAAAAAAAACCGTGGGCAGAGAGATGACGTGGACACAGGAGAGAGATACGGGCAGAGAGATGATAGCACGTGGACAGCAGAAGAGGAGAGAGATGAGCGTGTGTAGGCGGCAAAATTGAAAATTTGAGATGCAGGTAAGCCGGCAAATGGAGGCTTTCAATTCGGGAGCCATGCTCAGACCGCGTTATAACCGATTCGCGGTATAGCGAGGCGCGTTATAAGGGGTTTAGCTGTATTATTATTTAGAGTCTAGTCACAGAATCTGACGTCCAGCGACAATCTGGGATTACTACATGCATAATATCTGCCTGGCCATCCAACAGAATTCTCTGCACTCGATATTCCATGAACCTTTAATAATCCCCCTACGACTCACCCACCCCTAACCCTCATGCTTCCAGTCTGGCAGTATACCCGCGATCAAAGATCAGAACTCAGTCACAGTACCCTTAGTGAAGCAAGCCATACCGCCACAGTACACATGCGCATCTGGTTACCCGGGACGCGTTGTAGAGCCAGCTGATTCAACAGCTGACAAGCTCATTCTTGAACAAAATGGAGTAGGACTGTGTCCACTTAGCATTTCAGCAGTAGGCAGACTTATTCAAATGGCCGTCCATTACCTGTGCGGGACACTTGTGATTGAATTTCGCAGGTTTTTGTAATTGTTTATTGTTTTGGTGATTGCATGCACTTGGTATATGGTATATAAGTCCACACAAATTCATTGTTTCATTGCATCCCCCCAAAAGAAGATCCCTCTGTGCGGATCTAAATGTTGGATTTGTGACTATACATACATATCTTTTTTGATTATACACTGCGTGCTGTCTCTTCATTGCCTTCCTCATCGATAGTAATATATTCCCAGTATTATTATATGGGACAAGCACCAGGCCCTTGACCTTGCTACCCTGTGCCAGCTCCCTTTTCACTGTTGTATATATGTATGTATGTATGTGGCATATACATACAGGACAACAAAGTAAAGTAAATTTGTATAGTTCTGCAAATTATTTCCTAGAGCGAATTAATATTTAAAAAATGTCAATTTTTGAAAACATTTTGTTCAATAAAAAGCAAGTTCAGTAGAGTTAAGCCGTGTACGGCTGTTCCTATTTTAATTAATAATCCTGTAAACCATTGTCCCCTACTGTCTGTTCATTTACAATTAAAAACACAATTATAAATGTAAACATTCTAACAATGGTTAAAGGGTCACCATTTTCAGAGACTTAAAAGGCCATCATGAATTTTCAAAGAATTTTGCTATCCTTCTCTACACATTTTAAATCAATATAACATTCTAGCCATATGTACCATATCAAAACCCTGCAGAAACATGGCAGGTCTTTTTTTAACAAGATTACTGCACAGGTTTAAGCCGTAGTCCTCACAACCCTTTTGTTTTGCCTATTTGTTTCATACTATAAGCTTTTAAAAACATGAAGTGTCCAGGAGGTTATCACATTAATCTCAGAAACTAGAGAATAAAACATGATTAACACTAAATATAGCATCTGCAGTACACTGATTTTCAATTAGAAGACACTCCATTATCAAACACACAAGCCATTCAATATTTAAAGGATATGTCTTAAAAAATAGTTTTTGCCCATCATTCGGAATTTTGTAAGAAATACCCTTCAACGATCCACATCATTGCAATTTTTGAAACATTGCAGCATTCTTACCTTGTGTAGGTATGATCCCCAATGAAAGGGTAAGCATTAGTGTGCGTTCGTTTTGCTTTTAGCGTTCAATCTACAGTATACAATATCATTGAAAAGGCAAAAAATACATAAATAATTAACTTTGACAAGCAGCTATTTGTATAATATTTTGCCTAATGTTTTTAAGCAGAAAGTCTCTATTTTTTTTAATACAGATTTGAAGCAGGGGGCCTCCAGAGCTGACACTTAATTCACGCTGCCAGACCCCCTGCTTCCAAAGATACTGGCACCCCCTTCAGAGGAAGTATCACTTTCAATGTCCTGCGGCCCGCAGGGCCCTGGAACTTTGAAAAGCAGCCATATAGTGAACCCTGGATGTGGCTACAAGCCCCCACTTGGTAAGAACCTCTGAAGCAGTGGAATCATATCGAAATATAAGAATGTAAAAACAGTTGCAAAAGGGCAATCATATTAAAAATGAAAAAAAGAATTGAAACAGAAATAAAGATCAACCCTAAAAAGATCTAAGTACTGTGACGGCGCAACAGGATCACTAATACAGGTTTGATCCCGTTTGGTTACCTCTGATCACCATGTTTTGGGTTCTAGGTCAGCTCTTGACACAACTTTGTATATGCATAACCTGTAATTGTGCGACAAAAAATTGTGTTTTTGCCTTTCCAGGGATGCCAGCAGCAGGGATTGCTAGGCAATGAGTTTCAAGGGGGGAAAAGTGTTTTTTGCGGAGAAAGTGTTGTCAGAATGTTGTCTAAGTAGTCGGGTCCAGAGTTGCTTGGATACCACAAAAATGTACCCGGGATCAGGCTTGAGCCCAGGATCCATACAGGCACAATGTCCCGGCATATCGCCCATTGAAAACGCTTGCGCGACTCACCGCTAGGTTCCCTGTTTCACAGCATAGCACAGGAAGGTAAATGGGGCATAGGGATGCAAGTGTCCGGTAACTATGAGGGGTCCCTCGTTTAAGGGGGATACCCAGTTAACTAGTATATAGGTTCTGGGATGCCCAACCGTACATAAGTTTAGAGAGAATTTTTAGTCCAAGTCTATTTGATAGTGTGTGGGGATATAGGCTAGAAAGAAATAAAGTGCAGCTTTTATTCTATTCCCCATAACCAGAGGCTTAGGACATGTAAAAGTATATTTTATTAACATTGTGTTTAAAATATAAATGTATTGTTTGTGCATGGTATTATGAGCGTGGACATCAGAACCAATGTTTTGAGTGAGCCACTGAGCCTACTCAAACATTGGACATGAAAGCAACAGAGGATGCCTAAGGTGTGAAGACCATTTGGGCAGGACGGAAAGTGTCAAGTAACCACATTCCTGGGATGATGGAAGTCCCCAGACTACCATTTGTCCAGCAGACTTGGAGGAGCCAGACCCAGCTGATGGCTTCTGAATAGCAAGTGGCAAACTTGCGTACGCCCATGGCCGATTCAGAATCCCCCCCTGCCGTCTTCACAGGACGGCATCGCTCTGATTGGCTGGGAAGAAAGTTTCCATGCTGTGATTGGTTGTAGTATTTCATAATGAACCAGCACATACTATAAGAAATCCTCTCAGCCAATCACCCGAGAGATTCTCAAGCGCGAAACAGCAGCGGGATATTTGATGTACAAAAGATGCTCGCTGAGAAAAGAAAGAGACCGGCTCCAGAAAATCCACGGCTAAATATTTTCTAAGTCCAGCTTTTTGCGGCCAAGTTCTAACAAAAGCGAACGTAGCGTCACGGCTAAGATTGCTAGACTATTTTAGTTCCAAGACGTTTGGAGCCAACTCCCGGTCAAGCAATTCAAGTCCCGAGGAAGAGCGCGGTGGCATCTGGAACTTCATGCCGATTGGAGTTCCAGGACATTTCGGCTAAGTCCCGGTCAAAGGAAGACTCATGTTTAACGTTCAATTTAGCTAGGAAAGTCGAGTTTTTTACCCCAGGTCCTAAGTGTGTCTCTTATGTCGTTTTTTGTATTATTGCGTGCATGCCTTTTCCTGCGAATAAATGTACAATTTATTTCATTTACCTGTTTGCTCAATGTATGATCCTGGTAAAAAGGTGCAAATGCCTGGTCTCCTGTGACAAGTACGTCAACAACAAATAAGAAAATAAAAAAATAGGACACTTTTCAGTGTGAGATGGGAAGGCATTTTTTATTGGAGATAAGAAAAAGCAGGTATTAACAAATTCTTTTCCTCTGTATTTACCAGGCTCAGTACCACAAGAATGGCGTAAAGCAAACATGATGCCTTAAGGCCTTGACCACCGTGCCTACTACAGCGTCCCTGTACGGACGAGAGCCCTCTCCTCATGGCGCCGGGCCGCTGCGAGTGGGGCCGCAGCGCTGGCGAGAGCTGCTCCTGCTCATGAATTGAAACAGGACTCGCGTCAGTGATACGGCACGCCCCCCGGCGGTTCCGCAATGAGGGCAAACCGGCCGGTTGACGTCATGGCCGCGCCCCCCGTCACTCCCCCCCGCCACGCCCCCCCCGGTCGCTCTTCCTGCAGTGAGCTGCAGACCAGGTAATCGCTGCACGTGCCGCCAATTTCAGCGGAGATACCGGGGCCTATCCTTACTTAAAAACGGGAGCTATTAATCAGCCACCAACACTCAAGATAAAACTGTACTATGCTGCAATATTTCCTGCAGGCGAATCCTACTGGGGTCTACCTGTCTGTAGAGAACGCACAGTAAGACTGAATCAGTCAGTCCTCTACCTGCACGCCTTTAACAGGCGATAGCAGGGGGAATTTATTAAATTTAATATTACAGTATCTTGTAGCTGGGGGTCTACGAAGCTGAACCGCATTGATTCAGGTCCGGGGACCCCATACTTCCCGAGACAGAGGCCGCTATGGGTGGCCCCGTATCGCCGCCATGTTAAAATCCTGTGGGTCACGTGACAATGGGATTTAAATCCGCAGGGGATACCGGCACCCCATAACGAAGCCTGTAACTTGGGAAGCAGGGGGCCCCCGAGCTGAAATCAATGCGGTTCAGCTCAGGAGACCCCCTGCTCCTGTACACTAGTATTAAAAATAAAATGTAAGCAACTCCATATACATAGCGGCTAACAGCTAAGGCAATGAAGGGGTTAAGGCAGATTACCAGGGTTTATTGGAGGCAGAGGGGGTGAGTGAAAGGGGCAATAGCCCCGGGTGGGTGGTTAGGCCTACGTTGGGTAGGCATGGGGGGGGGGGGGGGGGGTGGGTGGAGGGGGAGTGGTTAACCCCTTAATTACCCAGGTGGCTACTAACCGCTAAATGATTAGGGTTAATGGCCAGTAGTTTGTTTGTTTTTTGGTGGTGCCCACTGAATAAGAGGAAGACGAGGATGGCCTTCACCCTGGAATGATAATAGAACTTTAATTTACTACTGTATATGCTGGCTGCTTAATGTTTTGGTTATGTTTTAAATGGGCAAATTAGCTATTATCCAGATATGGATAATAGGGAATTTGCCCATTAGAATACTGTATGGGGGGGTTGAATGTATTTTATTGATGTCTTGTACTGTAATGTTTATTGGGGGTAGACAGTGGGAGGATAACAATTTTTTTCAGGTTGGGCTAAAGTTGTAAGTGGGGTTTTACAAGGATAAGTACTGGGCCCCCTGTTTTTTTTAACTTATTTATTAATGACCTTGAAGTTTGGCAGAGTGAAAATAGGATGATGCCAATCCTGAACGAGACTCCATATTGTCTCTACAACACGCACATATATTTGCTTGGTGTACACTTAGATAATGAAAATTAGTAGATGTAGGAAAACATGCCGATGTGCAATGTGCAGTATTACGTTCCAGCTGATAAATTCGAACAGGGCCTAAATGAAGACTAGGAAGATATACAGTAAATCACAAGTTGTGACAGGCAGGAAAGTATGGAGGACATATTAGGCCCAGGACATAGTCACTCAGCCGTCGCTGAGCCGCGCTGAACAGATGCCAAAAGCCCCTGCATCTGTTATCAGCACGGCTACAGTTTCTCCCTCCGCATGCTTGCTGATGCGTTCGGAGGCTGAGAAACTTCCCTGAGACAGGCAAGTTTGAAATTTGCCGCTCGGGGAAGCAGAGGAGCGTTCACATGACCGCTCCCATCCAATGGTCTGCAGCCGTCCGGCATTGTAAGCACAGAGGTGTGTGTGTGTGTCGTGTCGTGGTGTGTGTGCGCATGTGTGTGTTATGTGCGTGTGCGCATGTGTGTGCATGCATGCGTGTGCGTGTGCGTGTGCGTGCGCGCGCGTGAATTATTTATCAAAGTTGCACAATGTTAATAATTTATTCTCACGTCGTTTTTTTTTTCATTTTTAAATATTAATATACTACACACACACACACACATCACACACACACACACACACACACACCACACACCGTTCCCCAGTTGCAACACACAAACACACAGACCACTTCAAAGTGCACACACACACCCACCCACACACACCCCCCCACACCCCCACACCCACCCTGCCACTCACCAAGTGACACACACCACATATACCCTCCACCTGCTCGGCCACCGCTGGCTGTCTCCTCTGCCAGGCAGCAAAAGCTCCTGTAGAGCGAGCACAGCAACAAGACGAGCAGCAGCACCTAAGTGCCTTACATGTCCCAGCCTTAGAAAATCAGATAAGGCCAGAACAGTAAAGGGCAATATAAGATTATGAGATGGATAACATACTCAGAGAATGGTTTCGGTGAAATATAACATGTTGAAATCACAATTGCAATTGGGAAAACAAGACAACATAGGGCTTGTCTGGATTTCCTGAAATCTTGGTATAAGTGGCTGATCCTGTGTATACTAATTCAGAAATACTTGAACTTGTGCCGACGATTCTCCATTCATAACTTGCTGTGTGCCTATGCTGTAAAGATGATGATAAAGTGCTGCTGTGCTGATATCTGGTCTCTGAATAAACACTGGAACAAATAATTTGATCCATGGACTTATTGACTATGGTGGCAACCCTTATCTTCATATGAAGACCCGATGTTCATAGGAGCAAAGTCTCAATCTTTGCTGATAATACGAAATGTGTAAGGTAGTAGAATCAGAGCAGGATGGAATTTCTCTCCAGAAGGACTTGGATAGACTGGAAACTGGGCATGTAAATGGCAAATGATGTTTAATACAGATAAATGTAAGGTTATGTATTTGTGAAACAAGAGTCAACCAGCAACTTACAAATTAAATGTGGATAAATTAGGAGAATCCTTGATGGAGAAGGATTTAGACCATGCTTGTAGACAAAGGGCTTAGCATAGTGCCCAATGACATGCATTAGGCCTCGTCCATGTTGCCTGCGTGCTTGAGAAGCGTGCTGACGCGCGCGTCCCGCGCTAGCACTGAGTCCCTACAGCCCAATTAGAGAGCGGCTTTAGTAGGGCTCACCTGCGCTTCCGCGCGCTTGCGGAACGCAGGTCTTAGGGGAATTTAAAATTCCCCCGCTTGCCGGCGAGACGGCCGGTCACGTGAGCGGTTCGCCCAATGAGGGCGAACCAGCTCCGTGACGTCACTGGCCCGCCCCCGGCCAGTGACGCGCCCCCCCCGACCGCCCCATGACGGCTGCTGGAGCAGCCAGGAAAGCACTCGCAAACCGCAAGCCAGGGAAAGCACTCGCTTTCCCTGAGCCTCAGCACGCCAGCGGTAAGCGTGTCCGAGGCCTTAGCTGGCAAGGTAAACAAGATCTTATCTTGCATTAAACAGGGAAGGCTGGAAGTAGAGCCCCTCTATAAATCATAGTAAGACTGCCCTTGAATATGGAGTGCAGTTTTGACACCACTCCATGAAAAAAAAAGACACTTATTGAATTGTACTGTTTCGAAGAGCCACCAATTAATAAAGGAGATGGGTTAATCTGATTTATGAGGAGAGGCTAGCTAAATTGATTGGTTTACATTAGAAAAGAGGGTCTATGATAACAAGATAAAAATATATTCGGGGACAATACAAGAAGCTTCAAAAGCAACTTTGTACTACCTTCAGCCCAGGGCAGTACAATGACACAGGGTCATCCCTCAAGGTTGAAGGAAGGAGTTTCACAAGCAACAAGGAAAGGGTTATTTACAGTAAGGCAGTTTAAAATGTAGAATTCTTTATCCTGGAGACCGTGGGCAGACATACAATACAGGCATATACCCCGCATTACGTATGCAATGGGACGGAGCATGTATGTAAAGTGAAAATGCTCTTAAGTGAAGCCACTGCCTTTTCCCCACTTATGGATGCTTGTACTGTACTGCAGTCGTCATTACGTGCATAACTGATGTAAATAAAGCATTTGTAACAGGCTCTATAGTCTGCCCACTTCGTACGGGTAGGGAGCCGGTATTGCTGTTCAGGACGTGCTGACAGGCCATGCCTGTTGAGCGATTTGTGTACTTACTCGTGAGTGTACTTAAAGTGAGTGTCCTAATCGGTATGCCTGTAAATATTTTTAAAAAATAAAAAAAAAGTTGTACATTTGCTTAATTTTTTTTTTTTTTTTTAAGAAGGGTGCCCCGAGCACGCACATTTTAAGTGAAACTTCGTGTTTGTCACAGACATCGTATTTGTGATGGTGTTTTTTAATGATCAAAAACAAAATTCAGTGCCAAAACGCAAAGAAATTAACTTAGAATGTAGCTGCGTACGCAGAGCCTACTGCGCAACGCACCAGAGCGTAAGGCCTCTGCATGCGCGCAGGTGCCATAACCGCCTCTTCTGCCAGCTGTGACATTGCTTCCGGGACAGCACTTCTGTCTCCAACAAGATTTACTCAAAGGAACATTTTTCATATGGTAGGTGCCAGCACAGAAGTTCACTTCAAAAGCACAGGAATTTACAAAAAAAAGAA
The DNA here is from genome assembly GCA_036426205.1 of Ascaphus truei. Lineage (NCBI taxonomy): Eukaryota > Metazoa > Chordata > Amphibia > Anura > Ascaphidae > Ascaphus > Ascaphus truei. The sequence continues at coordinate 67,396 of WSYH01001008.1, read as the reverse complement.
ACATGGAAGGATTTTGATCAAGGGAGAAAAAGCCAATATTTTGTGTCAGGAAGGACCTTATTTCTCCCTTATGAGATATCATTGGATAATATTTCACTGGGTTTTGTGCTGGCCTGCCTTCCTCTGGATTAATATACTGTAATACAATATAGGATATCGTTGTCTAACTTTAGCCATAGGTTGAGCTTGATGGACTCTCTTTTTTTTAACCTAATCTACAAGGTTAATTATGCAAGTGGTTAAATGCTTATTTTATACATTACTACAGAAAATTCAGTTGAAGCATCTATACAGGTACAAGTTGGAACCAGAGCATATTTGCCACTTTCTGCACAGAATTTTCTAAATTATTTTGGTCACCACCTAAATATGGAGGGATACCAAAACAGTTGGCTCCACTTTCTTCGTTGCCTTTTCACGCAGTTTTGATTTCACATATTCAGTTATTCTTCATTGTAACAGTGATAAAATCTATTGATTATAAATCTGTAAATCTTGCGTAAATCTGCACTTAACATTTTCACATTTAAAAGGTTTACTTCTTCTTCTTTTTCTTTTTGTTTTTTTCCCTTTATGCTCTCTTCGAACAATTGGCCCAACATTCCACACAACTATCTCGTTCTTCTTCCTCCTTATCACAGTTAACACTGGATCATCTCCGTCAATGTATAAAGAATGACAATGTCAGAAGCACACTTTCACCGGAGAAACTGCTATGAAATACTAATTGTGAACATACCAGCTTCATCGTGGTTGCAAATGCCTTCAGTACAGCCACTCTGAACCCTCTCGGTCCCTGGTTACTGCCCTCCATGCTAGATGAATAGCCACAGTCGCTAACCATTAGAATGGGTGTGTTAACTCTGGTTGTGGAGAGAGTGGAGAAAATATGTCCGTAAGCAGAACTTTGCCAACAAATTATTTTCCCCAGGATGACAAGAAATTTTTTTTAAGCATGTTACTAAAAATGCCCAGCTCATGTTCTGTTTCATTAGTTTATGACGTTCTAAAATGTGCCTATGCATGCTAGTCACATAGAGACATTGTTAGTTATCAGGTTCCAACGAACACTAACAACTGAAAAGTTATACCAACTATTTACCATTTTCTAAATTGATAATACAGTACATTAAACCATTGTTAACTGAGAAAAATGATGGCATTTAAATATTTTTAAGGGTTAACAAAACAAATAAGCACATGAACCATAAGAATAGCCCCTTGCCCGACTGTTTGCCAGTTCATAATTTGAACTTTAGCACATTATGACACATGATTAGTATATCAATTTGTGCTTGTATACTGCTTTTACTCTTCCATTTGAATTACAAGTAGAAAACGCTAGGGAAAAAGTAAATGTGGAACAATGTACAAAGTCCCCATCTGAATGGAGTGGTACAGCAGAACGTAGAGCTTTACATGGGACCATAGTAATATTGCCCAGTGCCGTTTAATACACTTCATACAATTCACTATTGTTTGAGCACAGTGTTCTAAATTTGAAGTACGTACCCTTTTAATTTTGGGAGTCCCAAAAGATTGCACCACCATTTTGACACGTGCATGATAAACTGTCATTTGTTCCAATAATCTATCGCAGGTGCCACTGTCTTCTGGCTGTTGCAGGATTGCAGCTGGTTTCCATAAACACGATGTTTCCTTTAAATAAAACACACAAAACAACACATTGCTTTACAACAGTAGTAAAGACTAAACATATCGTCAGAAAAACTTTTTTTTTCAAATAATCTTTTGTAAAAGATTTAACTATTAGGAATTGCATTTACAGACATTACATGAAGGGCATTTATATTGTAACAAATTTAACCACCATTTTCCATCTACAAATATAGCCACTGGGTCATCAATAGAAATTTGCTACGTCACCTTTAAATAATATACTTTCTACTGGACCCCGGAACTAGGGCCGATTCTGGTGGCCATATTGTGTTCCCTGGACTTTAAAATGTTGGGACACCAGGATCATTTTTCTAGGGAAACCACATTTTTTTTTCATACAGTATGTATATCTTAGCGCTCACTTCACTAACCTAATAAAATAATATATTTTTGGAACAATACATTACACAGTGATGGGCAAATTATATACAGAGCCACAGGTGTGCACCTTCAGCCTCTAAAAGAGCTGCACATAATATATGTCTTATGCCTTTCCATAAAACTCCTATTGGCCCCATTAATCCGGTCGTATACATCTCTCCCCTCCTCTCCTGCTGATCTTTCCCTCCTGTGCTGATCTCTCACTGTTCCTCTCCTACCTCAATCTCTCTGTCTGCCCTGATCACGACACTGTCTTCAAGTTGTAAGGATCAGGGAGAGAGGCGGCTAGGGGCCAAAGGTGAATCCCTGCAAAGTAACATGCGCAGAGGGCGGGCTACCTGTTGTCCACATGCGTACAATCATTAACAATGGTTATTTTCACACCTTGTTTTTCCGTTTGCAAGTGTAAAACATATTAGCTTATTTCCTTTGAAACATAGGCTTATTAGCAGACTTTTTTTGGTCAAAATTGAAGCTTTCTAGATCACACAACTTGAATATCTACACAACTTCCAAGTTATGATTAGGCCAATGAAACAACAAGGCCATGTCGAAAGAAGCATTTCTTCTGCAGCTCCGTGGTAGCGGATAATATATATATATATATATATATATATATATACAGCTAAACCCCGTTATAACGCGGTCCTTGGGGTCCACAACCCAAAGACCGCGTTACAACCCAAAGACCGTTAAAATTTCACCGACATCAGCTCTGGAGCTTCCTCATTACAGATTTAAATCTCCTCCATTTTGCCGCCTTACCAGTGCTCTCCTCTTCCTGCTGTCCACGTGCTCATATCTCTCTGCTCTGCTCATCTCTCTGCTCTCTTGCCATCGTTTTTTTCAAACATTCAATTCAATGCTTTATTGACTACCAGACACAGACACAAACACAATTAAACATTAATACATTTGTACAAAACACATGCGGATTGAACTCGGGACCTTCTGATACCAATGCCTTGCTTCTACCTCTACAACCCATAGGCTTGGTGTGACAAGACAGAACCTATAAATATATTTATCCTCTACAACACAGGGACATGTCAATGTGAAATCTTAAGGCAATTTCTACTGTCTATGACATCACACAGTTCTGTGTTGAGTGGAAGAACTCTTACCAACATATGCAAGGTCCTGGGTTCAATTCCTGTATGAAATGGTATAATTAACTTTTTAATATTATTATTTTATTATTGTTGTATATATTTAATAATATAATATTCTTTATTATTCTTTATTAAGTAATAATTATTCATTAATCAATAATGATGTTTAATAATAATTCATTATTAATCATCTTTATGATTAATTATGTATTAATTATAAGTATGATGATTAATTATTATTAGCAGTTAATTAACAATTTAATAATTAATTAATATTATGTATTAAGTTTTATTAATATTATTTTTTAATAATTATTAATTATAATACTTTATTATTAATTATATTATGATTAATAAGTATGATTATTAATTATCATTAACAATTCATAATTTGACTAATTATAAGTATTAATACCTAATATTATAATACCCAATTAGTACTAATACTGATTAAATACTTAATTATTATAAACTTATTAATACTTAATAACTATTATAATTATTAGTATTAATAATTGTTGTTAATATTAAGTATTATATTTTATTACTAATTGGTGCTAATATTATTAGTAATTATTACTACTTACTTATTAATAAAATTATTAATACTTACTATTATTAATATTAGTAAGTATTAAACGTTTCATTATAAGTAATATTATAATTATTATTAATATTTAGTAATAATTTTAATTATTAATAACTGTTAATAATAATTAATAATCATACTTATTAATAATACATAATTAATCATAAGAATGATTAATATGAATTATTATTAATACATCATTATTGATTAATGAATAATTATTATTAATAAAGAATAATAAAGAATTATATTTTATAAATTATACAACATAATTAAATAATAATTATTAAAAAAGTAATTATCCCCTTTCATACAGGAATTGAACCCAGGACCCTTGCATATGTTGGTAAGAGTTCTTCCACTACACCACAGAACTGTGTGATGTCATAGACAGCTAGAAATAGCCTTAAGATTTCACATTGACATGTCCCTTGTGTTGTAGAGGATAAATATATTTATAGGTTCTGTCTTGTCACACCAAGCCTATGGTGTAGAGGTAAGAAGCAAGGCATTGGTATCAGAAGGTCCCGAGTTCAATCCCTGCATGTGTTTTGTACAAAATGTATTAATGTATTAATGTATTAATGTATTAATGTATTAATGTTTAATTGTGTTTGTGTCTGTATCTGGTAGTCAATAAAGCATTGAATTGAATGTTCGAAAAAAAAAAAAACCCCGTGGGCAGAGAGATGACGTGGACAGCAGGAGAGAGATACGGGCAGAGAGATGATGAGCACGTGGACAGCAGGAAGAGGAGAGAGATGAGCGTGTGTAAGGCGGCAAAATTGAAAATTTGAGATGCAGGTAAGCCGGCAAAATGGAGGCTTTCAATTCGGGAGCCATGCTCAGACCGCGTTATAACCGATTCGCGGTATAGCGAGGCGCGTTATAACGGGGTTTAGCTGTATATATATATTTAGAGTCTAGTCACAGAATCTGACGTCCAGCGACAATCTGGGATTACTACATGACATAATGCTGCCTGGCCATCCAACAGAATTCTCTGCATCGATATTCCATGAACCTTTATAAATGTACCCCTACGACTCACCCACCCCTTACCCTCATGCTTCCAGTCTGGCAGTATACCCGCGATCAAAGATCAGAAACTCAGTCACAGTACCGCTTAGTGAAGCAAGCCATACCGCCACAGTACACATGCGCAGTCTGGTTACCCGGGACGCGTTGTAGAGCCAGCTGATTCAACAGCTGACAAGCTCATTCTTGAACAAAATGGAGTAGGACTGTGTCCACTTAGCATTTCAGCAGTAGGCAGACTTATTCAAAATGGCCGTCCATTACCTGTGCGGGACACTTGTGATTGAATTTTCGCAGGTTTTTGTAATTGTTTTATTGTTTTGGTGATTGCATGCACTTGGGTATTGGTATATAAGTCACACAAATTCATTGTTTCATTGCATCCCCCCAAAAGAAGATCCCTCTGTGCGGATCTAAATGTTGGATTTTGTGACTATACATACATATCTTTTTTTGATTATACACTGCGTGCTGTCTCTTCATTGCCTTCCTCATCGATAGTAATATATTCCCAGTATTATTATATGGGACAAGCACCAGGCCCTTGACCATTGCTACCCGTGTGCCAGCTATCCTTTTCACTGTATGTATATATGTATGTATGTATGTAGGCATATACATACAGGACAACAAAGTAAAGTAAATTTGTATAGTTCTGCAAATTATTTCCTAGAGCGAATTAAATATTTTAAAAAATGTCAATTTTTGAAAACATTTTGTTCAATAAAAAGCAAGTTACAGTAGAGTTAAGCCGTGTACGGCTGTTCCTATTTTAATTGCAATAATCCTGTAAACCATTGTCCCCTACTGTCTGTTCAGTTACAATTAAAAAACACAATTATAAATGTAAACATTCTACAAATGGTTAAAGGGTCACCATTTTCAGAGACTTAAAAGGCCATCATGAATTTTCAAAGAATTTTGCTATACCTTCTCTACACAATTTTAAAATCAATATAACATTCTAGCCATATTGTACCATATCAAAACCCTGCAGAAACAATGGCAGGTCTTTTTTTAACAAGATTACTGCAACAGGTTTAAGCCGTAGTCCTCACAGAACCCTTTTGTTTTGCCTATTTGTTTCATACTATAAGCTTTTAAAACATGAAGTGTCCAGGAGGTTATCACATTAATCTCAGAAACTAGAGAATAAAAATCATGATTAACACTAAATATAGCATCTGCAAGTAACTGATTTTCAATTAGAAAGACACTCCATTATCAAACACACAAGCCATTCAATATTTAAAGGAAATATGCTTAAAAATAGTTTTTGCCCATCATTCTGAATTTTGTAAGAAATACCCTTCAACGATCCACATCATTGCAATTTTTGAAACATTGCAGCATTCTTACCTTGTGTAGGTATGATCCCCAATGAAAAGGGTAAGCATTAAGTGTGCAGTTCGTTTTGCTTTTAGCGTTCAATCTTACAGTATACAATATACATTGAAAAGGCAAAAAAATACATAAATAATTAACTTTGACAAGCAGCTATTTGTATAATATTTTGCCTAAATGTTTTAAAGCAGAAAGTCGCTATTTTTTTAATACAGATTTGAAGCAGGGGGCCTCCAGAGCTGAGCACTTAATTTCAGCTGCGCAGACCCCCTGCTTCCAAAGATACTGGCACCCCCTTCAGAGGGAAGTATCACTTTCAATGTCCTGCGGCCCGCAGGGCCCTGGAACTTTGAAAAGCAGCCATATAGTGAACCCTGGAGTGGCTACAAGCCCCCACTATGGAGGTAAGAACCTCTGGAAGCAGTGGGAATCATATCAGAAATATAAGGAATGTAAAAACAGTTGCAAAAAGGGCAATCATATTAAAAATGAAAAAAAAGAATTGAAACAGAAATAAAGATCAACCCTAAAAAGATCTAAGTACTGTGACGGCGCAACAAGGATCACTAATACAGGTTTGATCCCGTTTGGTTACCTCTGATCCATGTTTTGGGGTTCTAGAGTCAGCTCTTGAACACAACTGTTGTATATGCATAACCTGTAATTGTGCGACAAAAAATTGTGTTTTTGCCTTTCCAGGGATGCCAGCAAGCAGGGATTGCTAGGCAATGAGTTTCAAGGGGGGAGAAAGTGTTTTTGCGGAGAAAGTGTTGTCAGAATGTGTCTAAGTAGTCGGGGTCCAGAGTTGCTGGATACCACAAAAATGTACCCGGGAATCAGGCTTGAGCCCAGGATACATACAGGCACAATGTCCCGGCAATATCGCCCATTGAAAACGCTTGCGCGACTCACCGCTAGGGTTCCCTGTTTCAGCATAGCACAGGAAGGTAAATGGGGCATAGGGATGCAAAGTGTCCGGTAACTATGAGGGGTCCCTAGGTTAAGGGGGATACCCAGTTAACTAGTATATAGGTTCTGGGATGCTCCAACCGTACATAAGGTTGAGAGAGAATTTTTAAGTCCAAGTCTATTTGATAGTGTGTGGGGAATATAGGCTAGAAAGAAATAAAGTGCAGCTTTTTATTCTATTCCCCATAACCAGAGGCTTAGGACATGTAAAAGTATATTTTATTAACATTGTGTTTAAAATATAAGATGTATTGTTGTGCATGGTATTATGAGCTGGGACATCAGAACCAATGTTTTGAGTGAGCCACTGAGCCTACTCAAAGACATTGGACATGAAAGCAACAGAGGATGCCTAAGGTGTGAAGACCATTTGGGCAGGACGGAAAGGCTCAAGTAACCACATCCTGGGATGAATGGAAGTCCTCCAGACTACCATTTGTCCCAGCAGACTTGGAGGAGCCAGACCCAGCTGATGGCTTCTGAATAGCAAGTGGCAAACTTGCGTACGCCCATGGCCGATTCAGAATCCCCACCTGCCCGTCTTCACAGGAGCGGCATCGCTCTGATTGGCTGGGAAGAAAGTTTCCATGCTGTGATTGGTTGTAGTATTTCATGAATGAACTCAGAAATACTATAAGAATCCTCTCAGCCAATCACCCGAGAGATTCTCAAGCGCGAAAACAGCAGCGGGATATTTGAATGTACCAAAAGATGCTCGCTGAGAAATAGAAAGAGACCGGCTCCAGAAAATCCACGGCTAAATATTTTCTAAGTCCAGCTTTTTGCGGCCAAGTTCTCAAAAGCGAACGTAGCGGTCACGGCTAAGATTGCTAGACTATTTTAGTTCCAAGACGTTTGGAGCCAACTCCCGGTCAAGCAAATTCAAGTCCTCCGGAGGGAAGAGAGCGGTGGCATCTGGAACTTCATGCCGATTTGAGTTCCAGGACATTTCGGCTAAGTCCCGGTCAAAGGAAGACTCATGTTTAACGTTCAATTTAGCTAGGAAAGTCGAGTTTTTTACCCCAGGTCCTAAGTGTGTCTCTTATGTCGTTTTTGTATTATTGCGTGCATGCCTTTTCCTGCGAATAAATGTACAATTTATTTCATTTACCTGTTTTGCTCAATGTATGATCCTGGTAAAAAGGTGCAAATGCCTGGTCTCCTGTGACAAGTACGTCAACAACAAAATAAGAAAATAAAAAAATAGGACACTTTTCAGTGTGAGATGGGAAGGCATTTTTTATTGGAGATAAGGAAAAAGCAGAGGTATTAAACAAATTCTTTTCCTCTGTATTTACCAGGCTCAGTACCACAAGAATGGCGTAAAGCAGACATGATGCCTTAAGGCCTTGACCCCGCTGCCTACTACAGCGTCCGCTGTACGGACGAGAGCCCTCTCCTCAATGGCGCCGGGCCCGCTGCGAGTGGGGGCCGCAGCGCTGGGGCGAGAGCTGCTCCTGCTCAATAGAATTGAAAGCAGGACTCGCGTCGAGTGATACGGCACGCCCCCCGGCGGTTCAGCCAATGAGGGCAAACCTGCCGGGTGACGTCATGGCCGCGCCCCCGTCACTCCCCCGCCACGCCCCCCCCGGTCGCTCTTCCTGCAGTGAGCTGCAGACCAGGTAATCGGCTGCACGTGCCGCCAATTTCAGCGGAGATACCGGGGCCTTATCCTTACTTAAAAACGGGAGCTATTAATGCAGCCACCAACACTCAAGATGAAAACTGTACTATGCTGCAATATTTCCTGCAGTGCGAATCCTACTGGGGTCTACCTGTCTGTAAGAGACGCACAGTAAGAGACTGAATCAGTCAGTCCCTCTACCTGCACGCCTTTAACAGGCGATAGCAGGGGGAATTTATTAAAATTTAATATTACAGTATTGTAGCTGGGGGTCTACGAAGCTGAACCGCATTGATTTCAGGTCCGGGGACCCCATACTTCCCGAGACAGAGGCCCCGTTATGGGGTGCCCGTATCGCCGCCATGTTAAAATCCTGTGGGTCACGTGACAATGGGATTTAAATCCTGCAGGGGGATACCGGCACCCCATAACGAAGCCTGTAACTTGGGAAGCAGGGGGCCCCCGAGGCTGAAATCAATGCGGTTCAGCTCAGGAGACCCCCTGCTCCTGTACACTAGTATTAAAAATAAAATGTAAGCAACTCCATTACATTAGCGGCTAACAGCTAAGGCAATGAAGGGGTTAAGGCAGATTACCAGGTTTATTGGAGGCAGAGGGGGTGAGTGAAAGGGGCAATAGCCCCAGGGTGGGTGGTTAGGCCTACCGGTTGGGTAGGCATGGGGGGGGGGGGGGGGGGGGGGGGGGGGGGAGTGGTTAACCCCTTAATTACCCAGGTGGCTACTAACCGCTAAAGTGATTAAGGGGTTAATGGCCAGTAGTTTGTTTGTTTTTTGGTGGTGCCCACTGAATAAGAGGAAGACGAGGATGGCCTTCACCCTGGAATGGATAAGTAGAACTTTAATTTACTACTGTATATGCTGGCTGCTTAATGTTTTGGTTATGTTTTAAATGGGCAAATTAGCTATTATCCAGATATGGATAATAGGGAATTTGCCCATTAGAATACTGTATGGGGGGGTTGAATGTATTTTATTGATGTCTTGTACTGTAATGTTTATTGGGGGTAGACAGTGGGAGGATAGACAATTTTTTCAGGTTGGGCTAAAGTTGTAAGTGGGGTATTACAAGGATAAGTACTGGGCCCCCTGTTTTTTTTAACTTATTTATTAATGACCTTGAAGTTGGCAGAGTGAAAATAGGATGATGCCAGATCCTGAACGAGACTCCATATTGTCTCTACACGCACATATATTTGCTTGGTGTACACTTAGATAATGAAAATTAGTAGATGTAGGAAAACATGCCGATGTGCAGATGTGCAGTATTACAGTCCAGGGCTGATAAATTCAGAACAGGGCCTAAATGAAGACTAGGAAGATATACAGTAAATCACAAGTTGTGACAGGCAGGAAAGTATGGAGGACATATTAGGCCCAGGACATAGTGCACTCAGCGTCGCTGAGCCGCGCTGAACAGATGCACAAAGCCCCTGCATCTGTTATCAGCACGGCTACAGTTTCTCCCTCCGCATGCTTGCTGATGCGTTCGGAGGCTGAGAAACTTCCCTGAGACAGGCAAGTTTGAAATTTGCCGCTCGGGGAAGCAGAGGAGCGGTCACATGACCGCTCCCATCCAATGGGTCTGCAGCCGGTCCGGCATTGTAAGCACAGAGGTGTGTGTGTGTGTGCGTGCATGCGTGTGTGTGCGCATGTGTGTGTGTATGTGCGTGTGCGCATGTGTGTGCATGCATGCGTGTGCGTGTGCGTGTGCGTGCGCGCGCGTGAATATATTTATCAAAGTTGCACAATGTTAATAATTTATTCTCACGTCGTTTTTTTTTCATTTTTAAAATATTATATAATACACACAACACAAAAACACAGACCCCATCACAGAGTCACACACACACACACACACACACACACACACACACACACACACACACTGACAGCTACCAAGTGACACACACACAGTGATACCCGCCTCCCAAGCGCGCTGGCTGTCTCCTCTGCCAGGACAGCAAAAAGCTCCTGGTAGAGCGAGCAGCAGCAAGCAAGAGCGAGCAGCAGCACCTAAGTGCCTACTATGTCCCAGGCCTTAGAAAATCAGATAAGGCCAAGAACAGTATAAGGGCATATAAGATATAATGCAGATGGATAACATAATCAGAGAATATGTTATCGGTGAAATATAACATGTTGAAATCACAATTGCAATTGGGAAAAACAAGACATACATGGGCTTGTCTGGATTTCCTGAAATCTGGTATAAGTGGCTGATCCTGTGTATACTGAATTCAGAAATACTTGGAACTTGTGCCGACGAATTCTCCATTCATAACTTGCTGTGATGCCTATGCTGTAAAGAATGATGATAAAGTGCTGCTGTGCTGTATCTGGTCTCTGAATAAACACTGGAACAAAATAATTTGATCCATGGACTTATTGACTATGGTGGCAACCCTTATCTTCAATATGAAGAACCGATGTTCATAGAGAGCAAAGTCTCAATCTTTGCTGATAATACGAAATTGTGTAAGGTAGTAGAATCAGAGCAGGATGGAATTTCTCTCCAGAAGGACTTGGATAGACTGGAAACTTGGGCATGTAAATGGCAAATGATGTTTAATACAGATAAATGTAAGGTTATGTATTTGTGAAACAAGAGTCAACCAGCAACTTACAAATTAAATGTGGATAAATTAGGAGAATCCTTGATGGAGAAGGATTTAGACCATGCTTGTAGACAAAGGGCTTAGCAATAGTGCCCAATGACATGCATTAGGCCTCGTCCATGTTGCCTGCGTGCTTGAGGAAGCGTGCTGACGCGCGCTCCCGCTCAGCACTGAGTCCCTACAGCCGCAATTAGAGCGGCTTTAGTAGGGGCTCACCTGCGCTTCCGCGCGCTTGCGGAAGCGCAGGTCTTAGGGGAATTTAAAATTCCCCCGCTTGCCGGCGAGACAGGCCGGTCACGTGAGCGGTTCGCCCAATGAGGGCGAACCAGCTCCGTGACGTCACTGGCCCGCCCCCGGCCAGTGACGCGCCCGCCCCCGAACCGCCCCATGACGGCTGCTGAGAGCAGCCAGGGAAAGCACTCGCAAACCGCAAGGCCAGGGAAAGCACTCGCTTTCCCTGAGCCTCAGCACGCCAGCGGTAAGCGTGTCCGAGGCCTTAGCTGCAAAGGTAAACAAGATCTTATCTTGCATTAAACAGGGAATGGCTGGAAGTAAGCCCCTCTATAAATCATTAGTAAGACTGCACCTTGAATATGGAGTGCAGTTTTGGACACCACTCCATGAAAAAAAAAGACATTATTGAAATTGTACTGTTTCGAAGAGCCACCAAATTAATAAAGGAGATGGGTAATCTGATTTATGAGGAGAGGCTAGCTAAATTAGATTTGTTTACATTAGAAAAGAGGGGCTATGATAACAAGATAAAAATATATTTCGGGGACAATACAAGAAGCTTTCAAAAGCAACTTTGTACTACCTTCAGCCCAAGGGCAGTACAAATGACACAGGGTCATACCTCAAGGTTGAAGGAAAGGAGATTTCACAAGCAACAAAGGAAAGGGTTATTTACAGTAAGGGCAGTTAAAATGTAGAATTCTTTATCCATGGAGACCGATGGCAGATACAATACAGGCATACCCCGCATTAACGTATGCAATGGGACCGGAGCATGTATGTAAAGTGAAAATGTACTTAAAGTGAAGCACTGCCTTTTTCCCACTTATTGATGCTTGTACTGTACTGCAGTCGTCATATACGTGCATAACTGATGTAAATAAAGCATTTGTAACAGGCTCTATAGTCTGCCCACTTCGGTACGGGTAGGGAGCCGGTATTGCTGTTCAGGACGTGCTGACAGGCGCATGCCTGTTGAGCGATGTGTACTTACTCGTGAGTGTACTTAAAGTGAGTGTCCTTAAATCGGGGTATGCCTGTAAATATTTTTAAAAAATAAAAAAAAAGTTGTACATTTGCTTAATTTTTTTTTTTTTTTTTAAAGAAGTGTGCCCCGAGCACGCACATTTTAAGTGAAACTTCGTGTTTTGTCACAGACATCGTATTTGTGATGGTGATGTTTTTAATGATCAAAAACAAAATTTCAGTGCCAAAACGCAAAGAAATTTAACTTAGAATGTACGTGCGTACGCAGAGCCTACTGCGCAGACGCACCGAGCGTAAGGCCTCTGCATGCGCCAGGTGCCATAACCGCCTCTTCTGCCAGCTGTGACATTGCTTCCGGGACAGCACTTCTGTCTCCAACAAGATTTACTCAAAGGAAATATTTTCATATGGTAGGTGCCAGCACAGAAGTTTCACTTCAAAAGAAAAGGAATTTACAAAAAAAAAAGTAAACATGGGAAGGATGTTGATCAAGGGAGAAAAAGCCAATATTTTGTGTCAGGAAGGAACTTATTTCTCCCTTATGAGATATCATTGGATAATATTTCACTGGGGTTTTGTGCTGGCCTGCCTTCCTCTGGATTAATATACTGTAAATACAAATATAGGATATCAGTTGTCTAACTTTAGCATAGGTTGAGCTTGATGGACATCTCTTTTTTTATAACCTAATCTACAATGTAATTATGCAAGTGGTTAAATGCTTATTTTATACATTACTACAGAAAATTCAGTTGAAGCATCATATACAGGTACAAGTTGGAACCAGAGCATATTTGCCACTTTCTGCACAGAATTTTCTAAATTATTTTGTCACCAACTAAATATGGAGGGATAACCAAAACAGTTGGCTCCAAGCTTTCTTCTTGCCTTTTCAGCAGTTTTGATTTCACATATTCAGTTATTCTTCATTGTAACAGTGTATAAAATCTATTGATATATAAATCTGTAAATCTTGCGTAAATCTGCACTTACATTTTCACATTTAAAAGGTTTACATTTCTTCTTTTTCTTTTTGTTTTTTCCCTTTATGCTCTCTTCTGAACAATTGGCCCAACATTCCACACAACTATCTCGTTCTTCTTCCTCCTTATCACAGTTAACACATGGATCATCTCCTGTCAATGATAAAAGAATGACAATGTCAGAAGCAGCACTTTCAACCGGGAGAAAACTGCTATGAAATACTAATTGTGAACATACCAGCTTCATCGTGGTTGCAAATGCCTTCAGTACAGGCCACATCTGAACCCTCTCGAGTCCCTGGTTCACTGCCCTCCATGCTAGATGAATAGCCACAGTCGCTACCATTAGAATGGGGTGTTAACTCTGGTGTGGAGAGAGTGGAGAAAATAGTGTCGTAAGCAGAAGCTTTGCCAACAAATTATTTTCCACAGGATGACAAGAAAGTTTTTTTTAAGCATGTTACTAAAAATGCACAGGCTCATGTTCTGTTTCATGTAGTTATGACGTGCTAAAAATGTGCCTATGCATGCTAGTCGACATAAGAGCATTGTAAGTTATCAGGTTCCAAAGACACTAACAACTGAAAAGTTATACCAACTATTTAACCTATTTTCTAAATTGATAATACAGTACATTAAAACCATTGTTAACTGAAGAAAAATGATGGCATTAAATAGTTTTAAGGGTTAACAAAACAAATAAGCACATGAACCATAAGAATAGCCCCTTGCCCGACTGTTTCCAGTTCATAATTTTGAACTTTAGCACATTATGACACATGATTAGTATATCAATTTGTGCTTGTATACTGCTTTTACTCTCTTCCATTTGAATTACAAGTAGAAAACGCTAGGGAAAAAAGTAAATGTGGAACAATGTACAAAAGTCCCCATCTGAATGGGAGTGGTTACAGCAGAACGTAGAGCTTTACATGGGACATAGTAATATTGCCCAGTGCCGTTTAATACACATTCATACAATTCACTATTGTTTGAGCACAGTGTTCTAAATTTGAAGTACGTACCCTTTTTAATTTTGGGAGATCCCAAAAGATTGCCACCATTTGGACACGTGCATGATAAACTGTCATTTGTTACAATAACTTCTACGCAGGTGCCACTGTCTTCTGAGCTGTTGCAGGAATTGCAGCTGGTTTCCATAAAAACAGATGTTTCCTTTAAATAAAACACAAAAACAACAACATTGCTTTACAACAGTAGTAAAGAACTAAACAGATCAGTCAGAAAAACATTTTTTTCAAATAATCTGTTGTGTAAAAGATTTAACTATTAGGAATTGCATTTACAGACATTACATGAAGGGCATTTATATTGTAACAAATTTAACCACCATTTTCCATCTACAAATATAGCCACTGGGTCATCAATAGAAATTTGCTACGTCACCTTAAATAATATAGCTTTCTACTGGACCCCGGAACTAGGCCGATTCTGGTGGCCATATTGTGTTCACTGGACTTTAAATGTTGGGACACCAAGGATCATTTTCTAGGGAAACCACATTTTTTTTTCTATACAGTATGTATATCTTAGCGCTCACTTCATCTAACCATAATAAAATAATATATTTTTGGAAAATACATTACACCAGTGATGGGCAAATTATATACCAGAGGCCACAGGTGTGCACCTTCAGCCTCTAAAAGAGCTGCACATAATATATGTACTTATAGCCTTTCCATAAAACTCCTATTGCCCCATATAACCGGTCTGTATACATCTCTCCCCTCCCTCTCCGTGCTGATCTTTCCCTCCTTGTGCTGATCTCTCACTGTTCCTCTCCTACCTCAATCTCTCTGTCCCTGATCACGACACTGTCTTCAAGTTGTAAGGGATCAGGGAGAGAGGCGGCTAGGGGCCAAAGGTGAAGTCCCTGCAAGTAACATGCGATCAGAGGGCGGGCTACCTGTTGTCCACAAGTGCAGTACATCAATTAACAATGGTTATTTTCACCTTGTTTTTCCGTTTGCAAGTGTAAAACAATATTAGCTATATCTCCTTTGAAAACATAGGCTTATATAGCAGACTTTTTTTGGTCAAAATTGAAGCTTTCTAGATCACACAACTTGAATATCTACACAACTTCCAAGTTATGATTAGGCCAATGAAGAAAACAAGGCCATGTCGAAAGAAGCATTTCTTCTGCAGCTCCGTGGATAGCGGTAGGAAACAGATAAACGTACAAGCAAAAATATAAAGAAGATCTTCCAAGAAAGTATGCACAACTGAAGCACTTTAATAGCAATACTAAAGAAATATACAAGAACAAAACATATTTGAAGAAAGCAATAAAGGTTTCAACTACAAACCATATCCTGTTTGTAAACAGTACTCTATTAAAACAAGCAATGCAGCTTTCATAAAGAAACACTTCCTGGTGTTCCACCCAAGCGAGTTGACAAATAAGTGCTTTTGTATTTAGAAAATGTGCTATGCCTTACATTTGTTTGCTTCGTTGCTGCAGATTCTGTAGTTTCTGGAGATGGTGGAATATCACAAACACATTTATTTTTTCGCCTGTTCTTCCTCTTTTGCCGTTTTTTTTCTTGCTTGAGTTCTTGGACTCTCTCCTCTTCTAAAAACTCTTCACACAGCTGTTCTAATCGGCTGATTCCCTGTACTTTCTCCACAGCCATCTGGGTAACACAACAAGGGGATATGTAAAGCAGTTACCCAACACCCCTCCTTGCCACCTTCCCGACGGTTAGCAACACTCTCTCCATTACCATGAGGACCGCTTTGCCCTATGTGTTTACTCCAATCCCCCAATTTCTTCCCTTACCCCCATCTGCGATGTTTAGGGATAGTGGTAAGGAATTGTATTTATTTATTGTACAATGTAGGCCATTTTAAAAAGACATTTTAAATTGTAATAAAATGTTAAAACGAAATACCATTAGAATGTTTTTAATGCTTTCAAATTAAGTTAGTTATTCTTCTGTTTTCTGTGCCTAGTGTTCTCTTTTTAGGCTTCCCACTCCAGATATTGATCATGATAAACCTCTTGGTATGGTTATTGTGAGAAAAAATGTTGTTACTGGGATATGACAGAATACACATCTCTATAGTAGGGTGTTGTACAGCTAAATAGATTCAAGGGATTAGTAGTTTTCAACTTGTATTTTTTAATGTCATGATCGTTAGTTTCACAATTGTGATATTATAAAGTAGTAAACAGAGTTCTTTAATAGTGTTTCAACATTAAATGGTATCACAACCAAAAGAGAAAACTTAAACAGAACCAAACATTGTTTAACTTATTAGTTCACAGGTTTTAAAGCAAACTGGCAAATATCAGGTAATGTGGCATTTCACTTGGGTCAGTAATGAAAAAGAACACATTTACAGGTCTCAGACAGGCCCACAAACCCACTTCCCAGCCTAATCACACAGCAGAAAGTGCTCCCACTGTAGCCAGAGTTTCTGGCAAATGACATGCAATAAGCACTCAGTGCATCACTTTTTCCTTAGGTCACAATACTACTGTATCTGGGGAAAGAATGCAACAATTATTTCGATACTGCAGCAAGAAAGGCACAACTTTAAACCAGTCCTAAGAACATTGAAGGTTTTACAAAATGAACTGAATGAATTTATAATAGATTATAATGGAATATGATAAAGCAGTTAAAGGTGAAGCTAATAGTGTGAATAAATAAGCACTGGTGGTTATACTGTAGCTTCCAGACCGTTTCTTGTTAAACACAACTTAATAAAAGCATACAACTATTTAATAGAACTGGGCTCAAATGCATGGCAGTTTTAATAAAATGAAAAACAAAAAAGTCTGGGTGATTTTTTTGGGGCTAACTAGATAAATACGACGGAGCCAGATTTTCGCAAAAAAAGCAAAAAGAAAATGACACGCAATTTAGAAAACAGAGCCAAATAGTTCTTATCTGTCCGGTTTTATCTGCTGAGAAACCTCTGAATACTAGATCTCTGCCTTTCTTTCATATTTAGGATAGCCAGGTCTATTCAAATGGATTTCAAAATGAATATATGCAGGACAACCAATACAAAAAAAAACCAAAGCCATTACCAAAAACTTCATGCTTTAACCATCTACCTTACGTGCCTTTTTTCCAGAAATTGTGCTTTTCTGTACCAAACACATTTTCTGTGTATGCACTAATGACAATTTGACAAAATTATGACCTTTAGGAAAGAATTTTTTTTGTAAGCTTTTCAAAGTAAAAAACAGCTGTGATAACTTCTCCAAGCTGAGATGACAGGTACAAAAGGAGGCCTGCAAGTCTCCTTTATACCAGTAAGCCCAAGCCATAGCTTTCTGAAAACTTCTCAGGTGGATACCAAGATACCAAAACTCATCTTTTATTGAGGCAGAAAATGACCTTTCCCCTGAATTCTTGTTAATGATGTCATCCAAGGCTTCACCAAAAGTGCAAGGGCTTCAAGCCACAATTGCCTCCTTGTCGCTATGAATTGAGCGAATGATCTTGCCACCAACCAAAATGACATCTATGGATGCATCACAATTTATTTTTTAATATATACACATACACTTAAGAATAAAAAGGGCCCCTTTTATATTTCGCAATTTCTTGCAGAAAAATCTAATTTTCATTAAAATGTTAGCAATGATAGGTCTGTCACAGTAATTATTGCATTTAAGAATTATTTGATTATCTAATAAATAATCTTTGGAATGGATGAAAGCATGTGGCATCAAATGCTTAGTTGCAAAATGGTGTTTAGAGAAGATAAGCACTTTATCAAGTGCTTGAGACGGAAAAAGAATTAAGGTCCAAAACGCTTACAGAAAATGTTTCCTGGTAAAGGATGGTCACTAGGTCTAAAAAACTAATTCATAAAACCAGGTATCTGTCAGGAGTGAGAGCAGCTGGATCAACGTGTTATCGATGCAATGACAGTGGCGCTTATTTTCAGGAGTGCGTTTTAGCAGGACATTTTTAGAAAACACTTTGAAACTTTATAGGAATCTTAGTGTTTCAGATTACACAGCAATATGACCTAACACTGCTCACCTCAGTAAGTGCAATAATAATATACAATATGGACGGTGCATAAAGGGAAAGAATCACCCGAAAGAACCTTATTTGCGCACTGAGTCCGTCCGGTATTATAGGATCTAGTAACATAATTGTTCAGTAAATATGTAACTAACTGGAAACCAGGTACAGATAACCTATATTAACCATTCCCATCACTGTAGGAGAACGGGTAACAGTAACAGCCAATATATGGCCAAAGTAACAATTTTATTGGTATTATAACATCGACGCAAGAACATACAGTGAAAAAAAAAAAAACAAACAAAAAAATATATACCTGCCTAAGACATGCAGATGAGCATACAGTTGTATTTGCATATATACAGTGGTCGACAAATCACCAAAAAATCTACTCGCCACACAAAAAAAATCTACTCGCCACCTAGTACCAAACGTGTGCTGCTTGGGCCAATAGGAGTTCGCCACGATGTTAAATCCACTCGCCCAGGGCGAGCAAATGTATAGGTTTATCGAACACTGCATTATAAATTTTATATATATATATATATATATATATATATATATATAAAACACAAAAAAGTGTGGCGCCAAAAAATAAACATATAATAGTGATATAATAAATTAATTATGACTATAGTTAATGAATAAAAAGTTGTGTAAAGTGAATGATGTATGAAGGGGTTAATATCTCAATTACACTAATGTGACCTTAGTGCATATTGATACAACACAACCAATAAAAGTGTACAAAACAGTGCATGAACGTGCTCAAAAAAGAAAAAAAGAAAGACACAAAAATCAAAAAACTCCAACCAGTCCTTCCATAATTAGTCCATGATGATAGAATGTCTGATGTTGAAAGGGGTCTTTAGGCTGCTCTCACACAGGGTAAACCAACTCCACAGATATCTATAGACAAAAAAAGAGAGAGAGCGCACGCCCCATAGCATAATACTGCATAAAATTTATTAAAACAAGGAAGGGGATAGGAAATGGGGGGGGGGTAGGAATCGCACTCACAAGATGCAAATAGTTAAAAGGCAATTTGTGATTATATCACCACCATCCGGTTCTGGATACTGCAACACGTCTCCGTGGACTCCTTCAGGGCTGCCAGACACGATCACCAGGGACCAGATGTTAAAGGCTCCGTTCGCTGTCTGTATAGAGTCCAAAACTCCAGCTCACACTTCCAATGGCCGCCGATCGTATTCCCGCGCTTGGTGTAGGCTGCTGCGCGTGCGCGGCGTCGTCGTGATGACGTAATCGCGCTCTCAGTACCCACGCGCAGCAGCCTACACCAAGCGCGGGAATACGATCGGCGGCCATTGGAAGTGTGAGCTGGAGTTTTGGACTCTATACAGACAGCGAACGGAGCTAACATCTGGTCTGGTGATCGTGTCTGGCAGCCCTGAAGGAGCCACGGAGACGTGTTGCAGTATCCAGAACCGGTGGTGGTGATATAATCACAAATTGCCTTTTAACTATTTGCATCTTGTGAGTGCGATTCCTACCCCCCCCCATTTCCTATCCCCTTCCTTGTTTTAATAAATTTTATGCAGTATTATGCTATGGGGCGTGCGCTCTCTCTCTTTTTTTGTCTATATATATATATATAGTCAGATAAGGCAGTTGGCACTCCAATAGGTGCTGGTAAGCCACAGGTGCACGTCCCATATAGAGAATGTGTTATACGTTACCGTTCCAAGTTGGTAAACAAGAGACAGCACTCAAAGTTGAAAATCAAAGTGTATTAGTGAAAGCAAAAAACATCCAGAAAACCAACGTCTGGAGCCGAAACGTTGGGTTTTGGATGTATTTTTGCTTTCACTAATACACTTTGATTTTCAACTTGAGTGCTGTCTCTTGTTTACCAAACCGTGGAACGGTAGTAAACTGATATATATATATATTTAAACACAACACACAACACACACACACACACACACACACACACACACACACACACACACACCACACCACACACACACACACCACACACACACACCACACCACACACACACACACACACACACTGCTAGGGTTGAAAAAAACGTCCCCAATTAAACGGTAGGTGGGTGCTAATTGGTTAATATATCCACGCTCACATCTATGTTGTTAGTGAATATATACAAATGTGTGTATAGCAATCCCCGGATGAAGCAGGTCATGAAAGGGTAGTGATGTATAGGAAGTGGTTAGAAAAACAACTAATATCCCAGGCGATTAAAAAAAAAAAAATGCATTCCAAAATGCTGCAGCAAATATAAATAAATAATGCATAGATACTCCAAATATCATCCAGTGAAGTTGGACATCAATATATATTCAACACGCATAAATGAAACGCAATGTGCTTAGTAGAGTTCACCAAATGTCATGGCAATTATCAGATGTTTAGCAGAAACTAACCAATCTCAACATGCATTGTAAATAGGGCGACATATACAGTATATGTCACACAACGTGGAAGTGTGTAATGGTTCAAAATTCATACACTATGCTGCTCATGATAACCATATATTACTTTACACAAGTTAAGATGAGTTAAGAGTCATAGTGGCAGATGCACATGTAGTAGAAAGACATCACAAAAGTATGTGTGTGGCAACTACCAAAGAGGATGAAAGAGCATCAGTAAAGATTAAATCGCCATACAACCCGTTCATAGAGTGCTGGATCCGCCTACTCCTTCCAGGACGTCAACGTGGTGACGTCACACCCGACAGCTGTTTCGCATGGCGGGTACGCGCTCTCTCAAGGGAAGGAGGAATAACCTGTCCCAACCTCGAATGTCTATTATACCCCAGGAGCGAGAGTCACTAAAGGGTCAAACCAATTACCAGTTAGAACGCCTTTAAGAACTGGGCGTGCCTAGGGTGCTGGCAGCACCTCAATGTAAATAAAGTAAAGTAGTAAGCACGGGGAAATAAACCTGAAATTAAACTAAAAATATGACCTCTTTAAGTCTCATGAATATATACTATCAAACACTGGATAGAGCATGTGGGTGAATAGCACAACTAGCATAATTAACCTAACACACAGCAGAGTGATAGGTATAGGAGTGTATAGCAGATAAGAGGACACAGATCCAGACAGAGTGAGTCCCATGGTATTGTTATACAGTTGTGTTTAAGACACAGGGGGATGTAAAATTCTCCAATCTCATAACCAAAGATATTGGCACAATGGTGTAATGGGGTGAGCCAGGTATAGATGTAGGAGTGTACTAACCTAGTCGTCCGCCCCTCAGGTCAAAACGGACATCTAATGTTAAAACTATATACCTGGATCCCCTCCCATGGATGACAAGGTGATAACATCGGTAACCAATATATATTTGGTTATTAAAATCAGAGAAATGGAGAAAATATAAATCCCTCATTAAGACCAATGGGACTCAAAGTCTGTAGTGTATATATCCATTCACATTCTCGTTGGAGAAGTCTCCTGTCCCAGTCTCCTTTCCTTTGGCCCCACGGTACATGTTCAATGCCAACGAATTAAGTGTTATTTTCTCCATTGTGTTCTTCCAGAACATGTCGTTCCACTGGTGTATCCGCACTATTTCTAATGGAGCCACGGTGCTCTAAAATCCTGATCTTAAACGGTCGATGTGTCTTCCCCACATATAATTTACCACAGCAGCATATAAACAACTATATAACCCCTGTATTGACACAGTTGATGAAATCATTGACTTTGTAACTCTTGTGTTTTTATAGAAATCAGAAAACTCCTTCGTGGTTAGAACCATTTAACAAGCTTTACATCGGCCACACGAATAGGAGCCAACTGGCCTTGATCCCAGCCAAGTTTACTGTTTTTTTTCTGAAAATGACTCTGTACTAGAATGTCTTTTAAATTCCGACTTCTCCTACAGGTCATTTTAGGAAATGGTTTTAACACATTCTTAAAATCCCGATCCTCCATCAAAATGTGCCAACGTTGACGAAAAATGCGGTTAATGGTACTCCACTGATCGTTGTTATGTGCCTATGAACCTTATGGTTCCTGTATCCATATCAGTTCTTCTTAGTGGTTCGTTAAGACAAACGTGATCTTTCTTCTGTAGCTGCCCTTTTGTACGCTTTTTTTGATGTTATTTTTATTGTGCCCTCTTTCCAGGAATCTCTTAGTCATTCCTGTTGCCTGTGTTTTATATTCAATGAGAGTGGAACAATTTCTTCTCAGGCACAGAAACTGGCCAGTGGGTATTACTTTAATAATGTGTGGGGAGATCAGCCCTCAACAAACTATTGGTGGCTGTGCTCTTTCTAAAGATGGTTGTTTCCAAACTACCTCCCTCACCCTTGAAGATGTTAAGATCCCGAAAATTAATACTGGTCTTACTCAATTCACCCGTGAGACTCAAGTTGTAGGTGCTCATATTCAGGATCTCAATTAATTAATGTAGCAGTGGCTCCGTCCATTTCCAGAGTATCAGTATATCATCTATGAACCTTACCCATAAATCTACATGACTCTTGTATTCATCCAGGGCCTCGCTAAAGACCACCGTCTCCTCCCACCAGCCTAGATATAAATTGGCATAGGTGTGAGCGCATGTGGTCCCCATAGCGGTGCCCTGGATCTGATGGTAATACTTCGGATCAAAGAAGAAGTAATTTTTGGTCAGGGTAAGGTCCAATAGATCTATTGAATAGATGGGAGAATAAACTAATTGTGTCCATTTAAATATGTATTTCTGGATTTGAGAGAATGAGCCACTGCCATCATTCCAAGCTCGTGGGGTATGCTTGTATAAAGCCCCTCCACATCTATACTGACGAGGAATGTACCCGGATCTATAGTCACACCTCCAAGTTTAAGCAGGACATCCTTGGTGTCCCTGAGGTTGGATGGGAGTGCACTCACAAATGGACTAGCAGTTTGTCAACATAGACACTCGTGTCTGATGTGAGATTATCTATTCCCGACACTATCGGTCTACCCGGGGGTGGGACCCTCCCCTTGTGTATTTTGGGTAATTGATAGAAAGTTGCCGTTCTCGGTCTCAACATAAATAAAAATCAAACTCCTCCTTGGAGATCACTTTGTTATTTAGACCCTCTTCCAAGATCTGTAATAGTTGTTTTTGAAATAGGGTTGTGGGATCACTGTCCAGGATCCTATAACATGTTCTATCCGCTAATAATCGCATACATTCTGCCACATACATGGTCCTATCTAGAACCACCACATTACCGCCTTTATCTAACGTTTAATTATATGTTCATCATTTGCCACATTTTTCAGTGGCAAGTTTTCTTTATATCTTATATGTTGAGCCATTACACATTTCCACGTTGTGTGACATATGTCATCCTATTTACAATGCATATTGAGATTGGTTCGTTTCTGCTAAATATCTGATGATTGCCATGACATTTGGTAAACTCTAATAAGCACATTGAGTTTCATTTGTGTGTGTTGAATATATATTGAGGTTCAACTTCACTGGATGATATTTGGAGTATCAATGCATTACTTAGGCGCTGACCCGTGCTGAGGCGCGCTGCTGCTCGGCAGTGAGCCCCTGCAGCCGCAATGAGAGCGGCTTTAGCAGGGGCTCGCGCACGCTTCCGCAAGCGCGTGTCTTAACAAATCTTTCGTTTCTGAGCTCGCTGGAGCGCAGGGCCAATCACGTGAGCGGTTCGCCCAATGAGTGCGAACTAGCTCCGTGACGTCACAGGCCCCCCCCCTCCCAAAACGCCCCCGGACGTCGCGCAGTCTAAGGCCAGGGAAAGCACCCGCTTTTCCTCAGCCTCCGCATGGCTGAAGTCTCTATGGACTCAGCCTTATATTTGCTGCCGCATTTTGGAACGCATTTTTTTTTTAAATCGTCTGGGATATTAGTTGTTTTTTAACCGCTTCCTATACATCACTACCCTTTCATGACCTGCATTGATAATAGGTCATAACTCTAGTGCTTCATCCGGGAATTGCTATACACACATTTGTATATATTCACTAACATAGATGTGTGTGGATATATTAACCAATTAGCACCCACCTACCGTTTTTTATTGGGGAAGCTTTTTATTGGGGAAGTTTTTTTTTCACCCCTAGCACTGTATATATATTTTCAACAGCATTGTTCTTGCGTCAATGTTATAATACCAATAAAATTTGTATTATTTTGGCCATATATTGGCATTTACTGGTACCCGTCCTCCTACAGTGATGGGAGCGGTTACTATAGGTTATCTGTACCTGGTTTCCAGTTAGTAACATAATTGTTCAGTAAATATGTAACTAGATCCTATAATATTGGACTGAGTGCAGCAAATGGGGTTCTTTCGGGTGATTCTACTATCACCCTGTTTGTTCATGTTTCAGATTACAACAGTTTAACACATTTAGGAGCTATGAAAGAAAAACTCCTACTATCGTTTAATGAACATGAACCTACCTCAATGTATGTTACTTTTTGACATAATACAGCGACAATCAGTTGTCAACATTATTGCGTCTTATATAGTGTTAAACAGAACCTGAATCCTTTCTCCAAATTACAGATTCATACCCTCAACATTCTGGGTATACATTCCATTGCAGTAACTGGCTTAAAAGTTTGCACCCAATGTAGATGTAATTATAGTGTGTAGAACCTCGTGCAAATGATGATCTGTCTTACAATGGTTTGTTAGTGTTCCTTGCTATCCTAGCTTTCGCAGCATCCATTCTCGGCGAGGCACTACATCCCTCTACAATCTTCTTCATTAAAGGGTTACATTTTAAGAAATGTCCTGATAGTGGCCCTTCAAAATAGAATTGTCCATCTTGCTTCGATGATATCCCAGATAGATTTATACTCAAGAAAAATCGGTTCAGCTTCCTTAGATCCAGGAATACCTGGCCAACAATTCCCAATTCCTCCTTCATAGCTTTATTTTTTGTATTTTTTCAACCTTCAGACAATCAAATGTTAAGGATCCACACTCTTCTTGAACATTGTCAGAAGAGGAACTTCCTCCAAATTAAAAAAACCTTGCTTGAGCCTGATAATTCAGGACGGTCATTTTTTTGTTTTTGGATCCGACGACAGATCTGGAACTCTTTAAACTTCCTTTTGACTCCATCTTTTCAAAAGACTGTAGCAGGGAGGTCTTCATTCAGTCAAAGCTATCTAAGCGATACTGGACCGTCATCATCCTCCCTCCCCAGGCACAAGGTAAGAGCCCGACAAAAAGGACCTCCAGAAACTGGTGTGGTTAAAGAGAGAGGCTCTGTGCGGCAACTAAAGAGCGGACTAAACAAGATTAAAGGAGGGCAAAACAAAACACTCATTTAACATCGCGAGGCGGCACTAAAGATCATGGGACTTGCTCATCCGTACACCTTCCCACAGAATGGGTAGAACAAGTATAACGGACCAGAGAAGAAACCACATGTCATTTAAACCTGTGTCAAGAATTCTTGTCCTATGCCAATTAAGTGGGGGAGATATCCTAGCTGTAAGAAAAATAAAATTTACCTCAAAACTTTTGCGCAGTGCATCAACCCCGAGGTAGAAAAGCATCTGCCAGGTTTGCTCTTCGGCTCGCAGTTTTTGCCATATGCGATGCAGTCGCTCATAAAGATGAATACCCAAGCAAGTCAAAACTTCTTCTTGGGCTATGTCTATTGTCTTGGCATGTCTTTCCCTGCGCCTTGAAAAGTGGAGAAAAAGAAAGTGAGCAAGTCACGTATGAATGACATGAACACAACATTTGACATTTGTTTCATGTATGCAGTATTCCAATAGACACTGGTTGTGTTAAAAAGCAATTTTTTGTCCGATAGTGAAGTCTTAAATTGGATCAGCATCAAAGTGTTTGGTCTGCACCCAAGACCGGGAAAATCATGTAAATGGAAGAAAAAGAACTGCGCAAATATCAACAAACAACCAATGACACTTAAGAATCAGAAAGATACTCTGGCGCATGAACTCAAAAATCTATTCTCAAATACAGAGCTGTCTGTGCCGAGGTGCCTCTCTATGCATATGAATCGTAAATACAAAGAATAAAAAATACATTAAAATACAAAAATAAATTACAAAATTGTATGCGTGAACCTAGATTAAGTGTATCAATTATAGATTGCAATGTATTTCAAAAGAGTCCCAGTTAGTTGGAAAATTCAGTCAACTATTTGCAAAGAGAGACTAAAATGTGCCCATGAGGAAGGCTATGACAGGTGAAACGCATAGGGTGAGTATCCTGAACCTGTGAGCTCTAATTGCAATTATCCACAGGTCTTCCCTGTTGACGCCAAATTCAAACACTGCTGAGACGTCAGCTGTGAAGCTGTGGCCGGATGAGAGATCCCGAGCATTGGAGACTGAATGAAGTACGGGGGGGGGGGGGGGGGACACCTGACACGCTGCACCGCATTGCTGCATCTCTGGAGCGGATTGAATGGAGGAGTGCTGCCCTTATCTAAACGGCAAAAGTGATGTAGTCTTTTTGTCCATTAACCCACAAGTGTTTGGATAAGACTGCTCATTTATTGAGCAATCAAGACACAGAATCCATCTATTGGCAATGCTGAGATCCACGCGGCAGGAGCGAAGGTAATATCTGTGCCTCAACTGCCGAGAGGACATCGCTCAGGTGGAGCGGCACACAAAGTAAGACATATATCATCCCTGTATGCATGACCTACAGGGCAATGCACGCTACAAAAATTGTTGTGACTTTAAACAAAGATATTTTAAATTATCTGTCAATAAAAATATGAGACTGCAGAATCTTATGGAGCGAATGCAATAATTGGGAAAATTACACAATTTAAATAGAGGATTTTAATTTCCCTTTTTTGAAATCCCCACTATTTTTTTTTAGGATAAAGCGCTTATCCAGCAATCAAATTTGCATAACAACTTCTGGCAATCTCCTTTATAGATCTAAAGATTTATTGGAGGAACAAACTACATATACCTATGACTAATTTTTTGCCTGAATATTGACTGAATATTCCAACTAATTGGGGCTCTTTTGCAATACATTGCAATCTATAATTGATTAAGCTTAATCTAGGTTCAGGCATACAATTTTGTATTTTATGTTATATTTATTTTTACATTTATATTTTATACTGTGTAATTACGATTTATATGCTTCATCGATAGGCACCTCGGCAGACAGCTCTGTATTCGAGAATAGATTTTTGAGTTCATGCGCCAGAGTTTCTAATTCTCATCTTGTTAATAGGGGACTCGAGACCCATGTTATATTCTGGCTGCAGAACGACAATTTCCCCAAGTAATTCACTATTTTTTATAAGATTATTTAATCTTTTACATTAATTTGACACTTCTACACCATTTGATATTTCACTAGCGCCCCTTCTTTTTCCATTATCAACCAATAACACTTGTCTGGACTATATAACTAATACTCTCCCTGCAGCTGGTTTGGAACTCTCGCCCGGAGAGAAAATAGACTTTGGAGGAACAAACCTACAGAGCAAAGGAGAGATAAAAACAGAACAGTGTATTCTGTAAGATGTGATCAAGAGTCCTGCATTGGCAAAACTAGTAGGGCGAGAACTGTGTCATACTGAGCTTTGGGATCCAAAACATCACTCAGGCTGTCTTTCTGCCAAAATCTGGAGAGACGAGACCAACTTCCACGTGACGCGGAAGTGCACAGAGAGACCAGCTGCCGGATGCGAGAGGCGCAGGACGCTTTTTGGACTGGAGCCAGACGGAGCCTGGACAGATTCCTGGTCGCAGCCAACAGATTTTGGACTGTTCTCATTGCCCAAATCATACCAACACATTGTGAGTGCGACGTGTAAAATTAATAAACATGCAAAACCTTTCAAATAA
Organism: Ascaphus truei; assembly: GCA_036426205.1. NCBI lineage: Eukaryota > Metazoa > Chordata > Amphibia > Anura > Ascaphidae > Ascaphus > Ascaphus truei. Next base: position 38,979 of record WSYH01001008.1, on the reverse strand, counting down.
AAACCTTTAAAATATGTGTTACACGATGGTACCCTCTGTTCCCTCATATTCATGGCTGAGCTGACTATGAAAAAAAGAGTGGTGAGCCCAGCAGTTACTACATTCGCTTTCCTCCAAGATAAAAGTGGACAAAGGACTCTTCTCCTCTGCTAGATTTTGACATCAATTCTGTAAGTGTTGATCACGACAACAGGACTCTCAATCACTTCTTACAGAATACACTATGTTCTATTTTTATTTCTCCTTTGCGCTGTAGGTTTATTCCTTCCTAATGGGAAGATTATGTAGCAGATGGTTAGTACAAAAGCAGAAACCGACAAAAAGAAAAAAAAGTGAAGTTAAGTTTGTACAAAGACCAATTGAACCAATAAAAAGTGTTTCATAATTATTCCTTATTCAAAATGTTACTGCACAAGCCAGAAATTGTAGGGCACACAAAGGATGGTGGTTAACAGCACAATTCCTTAGTGCTCCTCACTTATTTGTTATTGTCTGGAGACTCATTATGCTTATTTAAATACTATGTACATGTATGGTACAACATACAAATATATAAGAAAATATTGCATAAGCATTAGATGCACACTTTTACACCTGAAAGAAAAAGGCAAAAATTAAAACAGCGTATTATAACATGGCTCAACTCTTTTGCTGCCAGAGTGGCCACAAACACCAAAGATTCATACTACAATATCAAAAAAGTAAGCAAAGCGCTAGAAAGCCCACTCTAGCAAGTTACATACTCATACCCTCCGGCGAACTCTGGCTCAGCTCGACCCAACAGATGAGCAATAAAATCTGTTTCGCAGCAGACATGAATATGCCTTTCATGTGGGCAGCAACGAAGACCTTCGTACAGTGCAGCACAGTAGCCTTTCTCTTTACTACAGTCCAACTCTCCGATTAGAATGTTGTATGCCCTAAGCACTTTATTTTTGCAGTCTGTACAAAACCTGGGATAAAGATAAAAAAAAAAAAAAAAAAAAAAGAGGAAATGTTAGGCCCTAATAACTTGGTAGAGAAATGGTTATTCTAATGAACCACTGCTGATCTCATGATGAATATTAGTGTTTATATAGAAATAGTAGTTTCTGGGACTACACAGGAGATAGTTCATATATGTGTTTGTATGTCCGATCAGAGATTGTGCTCAAGTGAGAAATCATATATTTCTTGAAAACCTTGCATGCAATGCCTTGAAGAAAAAAACAACAACAAAAAAACCACGCATTTACTAGACATGGGGTGCAAACTTTTGGTGCTTTGCCTCGTCTCTCTGCCCCCGGCTCTCGTGCCACCCCGCCTACCTTCATCTGCGTCAGATGACGCTGTGTGGGCGTATGACGTCAGGTCACATGGTGCAGTGACGTCTATTGACGCCGCGTTGCCATGGCGACGCAACACAGGCGGCTGAATCCCGGTAAGCAAACAGTTGCAGGGGCCTCACGCGATCCCCAGCATTTAATTTAAATGCCTGGGGGAAGAGCGCGGGGCCTCTGCAACTGCCCACGCCCCCCACTTTGCGCACCGCTGGGTTATACCAAGATTCGAGTGGCATGAAAATTTCAAGACCTAAAAAGATAGTCAGCAGATTCCCCATCTCTGAATCAAGAATAAATAACAGGCTTATTGTATAACTCTTCCACTAATGAGCGAAGGATGAAACAGATGTATTAGAACACATTGGGCAAGGCAATAGGAAGGGTGATGTAGAATTTGTGGTCCATTTAAAGCAACAATATCCACTACTACAGAATTATATATCGATATATATATATATATATATATATATATATATATATATATATATATATCACAAATGTAAATACAACTGTATGCTCATCTACATGTTTAAGGCAGGTCCGCAACCCCGCCTTTCACCATTATCACCCAGCACACAGCACTTCCACTGCAGCAAGGGATTCTGGGAAATGACATGAAAATGAGCACAGTGCCACTTTTTGCTTCAAAAACCATTTTTAACATGGTTCCCTATAGGCTTAAGCTTGCTATATATATATTCTAAAAATAAACAGACAAAACCGTTCTGTGGCTAACGAAATGCTTTTATTTGTGCGAGCTTTCGAGATACATTGATCTCTTCTTCCGGCGATGTTACAATGAATGAAGCAAGCAAAGGGTATACTTAAAAACTGTGTCTCTTGGAATGTTATCTGTGCTTGTCCCTCCCCTGTGTGAGGATGTGATTTATGGCTAGAGGTGTTAAATGGTTCCTGAAAGTAAGTGATGTAAGAGTGTGTGTATCCGTGTGAATATAAATGAATGGAGAGCCCACAGTGTATACAGTGCTTTACAAAAGGGGTGTGGGGAGTTAATATAAATGGTGTGGGTAGGTGTGGAAATTTGAGAGATTGTAGCATAACTACATAACTGTAGTATAACTTGCTTCATTCATTGTAACATCGCCGGAAGAAGAGATCAATGTATCTCGAAAGCGCGCACAAATAAAAGCATTTCGTTAGCCACAGAACGGTATCGTCTATTTATTTTTAGATTATTGAAGCTCGGCTAACACGGTACTGATACCTCTACATACATACATATCCATCCGTATATCCCTCCACCCATGCATATATCCACACACGTGTGTGTGTGCCTGTGTGTGTGTGTACATATAAACAAAATAAATATAGAGCACACCCCAGAGGAAGGTCCTGCCAGGAGCGAAACATTGGGTTTATAGTGTGCTGTTTTGTCACTGCTAATACATGTCTTTTTGCTTATCCTAGTGTTGCTGCTTTTGTGCCTTCTCTTATGGGAAGACAGGGTTTCTATATTGATTTCTATGGAGCATGCACCTTGACTTTACATTTGTTGCTTGGAGTGCTGGCTGCTGCTTTTTGTTATACACACCGAGGGGGAGAGACCAGAAAACTCACCTGTGCTTTCGGAGATACGTTTCTAATGTTTCCAGAAGACAACTCGAATCAATTAAAACTACTTCATCCCTGCATTCCTGGGACATGACTTCCCAAATGTCCATCCAATTACCCCTGAAAGAGAAACAGGAGATTTACCGAGTACATTCTGAATTGTACTTGAAATTCATCTACTATATAACTATGCAATTCAGAGACTTGAAAATGATTGTTGTGAACAAGAAAAGATGTATCTTCAGGGTAGAAAATCTCCGGTCCACCTTTATCAACCAAAAAAGAAAATTCCACGCTCACCATACTTCTGATGGGGCACTCTACATAGATACGATGGGACTCTCCGCTTTTCCTCGTACAACGCGTTCGAAGCCGGCCCCTCCTAAATCAGCAAATCCTCCCAGCTGTGACGCATTAATCTTAATGTTTTTGCCCCTTCCTCTGGTCACGCATATTAAGCACAACAAGAAGAGCCGATTGTGTAGAAAAATAGAACCTAGTAGTGGGATTAGGAGCCGGCCTGGAATACACTGCATGCTCCTTCGTCTGCCATAATTTCAGTCACCACTGGAAATTTTGTGCACTGCATCTTTATTTTGTTCACACTGGGCACTGATATAATGAAGCTTTTGATATACATTGACGTCAAACAAACACACCAGGATTCTCTAACCTCCGATAGGGGTTACCACACTGCAATGCAATGTTATCTGCCATTTACATCATTGGTAGTTTAGAGTAGGCAGGATTGTTGTGTGGTAGACCACATCAGGATTGTGGATCTCCACCAAAAATCCTGGGGGAAAAAACCCAGAGGAAAAGCTAGGCGGAATTAAAGGATACTCTAGAAAAGACTGGCAATAGAAAGAAGCAAATATTCTTTCAAATCAGATGCTATTAAATTTATGTACAAAACTAGTGTATTTGCAGCTGCACACAGAAAAACTGCATTCCATGAACAGGCTGAGAACAGCTTTGAATGATAAATTGCGAGCTCCACGCCGGTATCTGAACGGAGTTGTAAACACAAAAACAAATCATTTATGAGGCAGCAATTTGTACTGTTTTTAACCTATATTTTTTACCTCATTTGAAAATAGTGGACTCCTGGAGCTAAACTGTGGCCAGCACAATTCTTGATATTTAATTTCAAAATCAAAATGTAATTGCAAGAATTTGACTGGGAGAAACAATATGGTCGTTGGGGTCAACTTCACTTTGTGAGATCTCAGCAATTGAAAAACCCCTTGATTCATAGAAGGTTAAACAAATGTTTTATACTGGGAGAGATGGCTACTTTAAGTTTTGTAAATGAAGAGAAGCATTACTTGGCAACTGTTTAAGGTCTAGAAAACCTTGGTCACTGCTGCCACTCCTGTCCCATACAGGGGTTGCCATATTCAAATGTAAATTATATTATGAATTAACCAACAACGAACTGGGAGAATTTTTTTTTATTTTTGTCTTAACGTGCAATGAAACAATGCAATGGCAGAGATTGTCCAAGTTTAGTTGCCAACGCTCAATTCTTGAATGGCTGAACCTTCTCATGATTGATGATCTCTCTCACGAACGAAGTACCCTCCTGAGGTTAAAACAAAATGCTATTTTACCTCTCTGCCCCCAGCAATTGCTGAACATGGATTTTGAGGTCACAATTCATCTTCTCCTTGTTGTCTTCACTATTTTTCTTATCTGCACCTAATGCTCTCTCTGAACGGCTCACTTCTCTAAAGTACAGGTTAAGAACACAAATATAGAATATAAATCAGCCCTTTGTGAGTAATGAAATCTGTGGCTTTCAAAATATTGTTGCACTCTGCTTCCGGTCATGAAAACATGATAATTGTGTGGCATAACAAGTTTAAAGATAGTACAGATTCCATGGCAAGTGACAATGTTGGCTAACAAATGGGAATCAATGTATAGAAGGTTATAGACAGGCTGGAGTGTGGCTTAAAGTCGCGATCCTTTAGGTTCTCCATTGATTCTAACACACTTTGCTGTAAGACCAAGATAGCTGCTTGTATTTTGTAAAATTTCTATGATGGACAGAGTTTTATCAATTTATCTAAACACAAATTCTGCTTTTGTGATTAATTATATTTATAAAGATAGTACTCGTTAAGATGCAATGCCTCCAAAAAAAGCAAACAAAAAACGTGCGCATTCCTTTAATAAAAATAAATACATTATTTGATAAGTTATAAAAATAATTCTATTGCAATTATTGCATAAAACATTGAAGATGAAGCCTTAAAGCAGCAATCCAGGTGACACACTTAATTATTCTTTTAACGTTTGAATCGGTGGAGCTGAACCACATTAATTTCAACTCCGGGAACCCAGCTTACCGAGATACACACCAATATGGTGTCTTAAATGTTGTGTGTCCTGCAAACCAATAGAAAGATGCGTCGTCGTGACGGTGAGGGGTAACCAGGCCATCAATATAAGGTATTATGCCCAGGTGGGTATCTCTGATCAATATTTGGTGTTTTAGTGTGTCAGCTCTTGAACCTGTTTAATGTATCTGCAATGTATGTGATTGTGCGACAAAGAATTTATATATGCGTTTTACCTTTCCAGGATTCCCAGCAAGCAGAGATTGCAAGGCTATGAGTTTCAGGGGTGATTTTGCAGAGAAAGTCTTATCAGATTGGACCCGGACTATCTAGGCACAGACTTGCCGGGCACCCCAATAATGTACCCGAGACTCGGGTCAGGCAGCCAGGATACATGTAGGCACAAGGCTCCGGTCAAAATCCTGCTCTGGAAACGCTTTTGTGACTCACCGCTAGGACTCCCTGCTTCAGCACAGACCAGAGGTGTGAGCGGGGCATAGGTGTGTAAGGTATCCCCAGAATGGTACCGGGGTCCCCCCAGTAAGAGGAATCCCACCGTTCAATGCACGGTTACCCAGAACCTTTATAGAGGTTCTGGGGCACTCTAACCATATTTAAGGTTGCAAGGATTTTTATGAAACCTAAGTTGGGTTCATTTTCAGGGCTGTATCTCAATCCCTTTGAAAACCGAAGCATTTTTTCATTCTACCTTGGGACTTACAACAGACGACAGAGAAGCCCAATGCTACATCCAACATGACAGAAATATACAGTAAAATACTTATATATTCTCTTGAAATAGGGTTATTTAGTTTAACCCTTTGGCCAAAGCATTGTAAGCTTGCGAGCCACGACAAGGCAGACACCTGTTCGCAAGGCCTAACACTACCAGATAAAATACTAATATACCTCTATTAGGATTCAAATTCTCATTTACCTCTATTAGGAGGGAGAAAGACCACAGTGGGTCTATATCCAGCAGAATGAGGGACTTGAAAACTAGGGAAGTGGGGAGGGGCGGGCTTAAAACCTGGGAAGGAGGAGCGACTAACCTCCAACAGCTGTGCTGTATGAGCTGAGGACTTACAGGTCCATGGTTGCGAGAGAGCATTTGGCTAGCAAGCTTGGTGCTACCAAGTCTGCTCGGGTCCCAGACATGAAAGCCCCAGAGGTTGCCACGGTGTGAAAGCCATTTGGGCAGCAGAGTTAGCCTCAAGTACTCACGTCCTGGGATGAATGGAAGTCATCGGACTACCATTTGCCCAGCCCGTGAGGAGCCTAGCTCCGTGGGTGGCTTCTGACCGACAGGTGGCAGAGCTATCAAATTGGCGCATGCCCAGAATCTGAATCTGTGCTTGCCCGGCTTAGATAGACTGGCAGGATTTCTCCCACGTTCGGATTGGCTGAATAATTTCATGAATGAAGCTGAAATACTATAAGAAAGCCACCAGCCAGTCCGGTCGAGAGATTCTCACAGATTCTAAGCACCAAGACACCAGCGACAAATTCGATATCAGCAAAAGATGCTCAGAGAGAAATAGCAGCGAGACGGCTTCAGAAATTTTAAGGCGAGAAATTTTCTAAGTCCCACTTTCCGGGGCCAAGTAGAACGTAGTGGACGTGGCTGGGATTGCAAGCCAAAAAAAGAGTACCAGGGCGTTTGGTAACATCTCCCGGTCAAGGGATTTCGGCATCTCCGAAGCGGATGCAGCGGTGGCGTCAGGAACTTCATGTAGATTTGAGTTTCAGGACATTTTGTGACAAGTACAGGTCAACCCAAAGACTTTGTACTTCTTATTTCACCTGGGAAAGTCTAGATTTGTAGCCCAGACCCCCAGTAAGTGTGTTTTCTTCTGTATTTTGTAACCCATTGTGTGTACGTCTGTTTCTATGGACTAAATGACAATTTGTTTTACTAATCTTGTTTTGCTCAGTCAATGATCCCAGTAAAAAGATGTAAATACCTGGTCTCCCATAAGTTGTAATCTCATTTTGCTTCCTATTGGCCCACGTGGCGCAGAACATTTAAAATGCGCAGAGATACCGGCACCCCTTCTAAGGTAAGTATCTCAGGAAGCAGGGGGTCCCCAGCTGAAATTAGCGTGTTCCCTTCCAGAGACTGCCTACGTCAAACCTAATTAAAAAAACGGTTTTTTTTGTTTGTTTTTTTTAGAAAAAAGTGTTGCCAGGAGTGCTCCTTTAAAGGGATTGTTAAAAAGCACAAAAAGTTTGTTTACAAATCGAGCCCCTGTATATCACATAATACCTAAATTGATAGAACACATGCTATAAATGGGAGGATAAAACATCAACACCAGCCTGGATAAGCGAGGTTGAAAATGGACTGTGCACAGGTTAACCTAGCACAACCAGAATTTTACAATATTCTCTAAGAATAATTCTCATACACATTTAAAACACGTATGAATTGTAACTTGGCAGTCACACTACACTGTTTGAAAGAGAACGAGGCAATAAAATAGTGTTTTCTGCAAAAAGAACACAGACGTCAAAAAAATACTTAAGGCAGCCATTTAATAATTATATAGAATAATTACAGTTTTAGCTAATAAATAGTGAAGGTGAAAGAGCTGTCGTGGAACTGTTACATTATTTTAGAAGTTGAGCGTTAAGATTTCTAGCAGCAAACGTTTTAACAAAACAAGTTAATTACAAAATGCTACCTTTCCACAGTAAATATTTTATAAGACTTTTGAAGAAAAAAGGTAAAAAGTAAGATGGCCCCTGGAAAAATTATACATATTAATTTAAAACTTACCCTAAAGGCTTTGGTTTGTGCGTATCTAAAGAATGCAACTGACATCTCTTATTCTTCTTGCTTTTTGGAATGGCATCTATCATATTGCTCAGTTTAGTCCTGCAATGAAATAAATTATAAAAACTTTGTAAATATTTGTTAGTGGATAAAAAAAATAAAAAATAACCCCAACCTCATTTAGATCAGAGATTTATTTCCTGAACAGGTTGTGTACATGGTCTACATTGTTTTATCCTTCTTAAACCATCATCTTTCCACTATCTTAAACTACAGTGATTTTACTCTTGGATAGTCCTTGTTTTGAAGATATTCAACTTTATAAGAGTGCCTTTTCAAGACTGCCAAGCACTTCTTATTGGCAGCCATTTTGTTTTTCATCCTGGGATGGAAAAAAGCATTCTTGCACCCGTTTCACATAATGTAAACCAAGACATACAGCAGTGTAGATTGTTGCTTTTGAGAAGATTTGTTTTTATTTTGGGTGGCTGTGGCAGTGCCGAGCTGAGAGAATCCAAAATGCCCTCTATGCAGCTTTGGGAAGCTGCTGAGCTTCAAAACCATGTGATGTTCAGTGGTCATCATGAGAGCATCCAACCGGTTAAAGGTATTTTGAAGGAGAGGTCAGCTCTGATCTACGAAGTTGCAGTGAGGATTCGGGTCCTATGTACCCACGTATTTCACCTGGGCAACCACTTCAACTTAAAGATGCAGTCGCTCTTAGGAACAAAATTAACCAACATTGGTGACACGTTCACATCTGGGCGACAGCTTTACAATAAGGAGTTATCTAGATGTATTTTTTTTTATTATTAGTTTGTAACTATGGTAAGGATCGAACATCCTTTGGACTTTCCTTCTGGTGTGAGGTCACTGCAGAGTAAAAACTTTGCTTTCCTCTGCCTTTTCCCTGATTAAACAGGACGGTGTTTTTTCCCCCGGGTTTAATGAAAAGGTTACTAGGGGATCCCAGAATCCATATTTTGTAATGGCTAACAGTCTTCAAGACCCTATAAATGTTATGTTATATTGCCATATTTCATAATTTATAAACTCATAAAGGTTTGTAAATATTTAACTAAACAATTTACAATTATACACTGTATTTCCTCGATTGTAAGATACACCACTGATTTAATAAAAAATTTTACAAAAAGAAACTACATTAAATGTGCAAAAAGAAAACAAAATTGTTATATATGCACCAATGTATTTAATCAAATAAAATATACTTATATTTATAAAAGTCCAAGCTATAGTAGATAACCACCGTAGTGGTGTGCTAGGACACAGAGGCTGCCTGTCTACATGGGACTGTGGGTGAGTCTCCATGTTTGGGGTGATGCTCGGCTGGGGGCGGGACTGGTGTTCTATGGCCGGTACATAGATGACCTTATTGTATGGGATGGAGATCAAGAGAAATTGAGTGCTTTCCTCTCCGCATTCAGCAACAATGATATGGATCTCAAATTTAATTATCACATTGCTCCAAATCTATAAAGACAATTTTGTACAGAACTCTCGGTAGGGGATAATGGTAAGATCTGTACAAAAACATTTTAAACCTGTGCCCACCAATGGTTACATACATTCATCTAGTAACCACTATAAAGGATGTTTGGACAATATTCCAAGAAGTCAGCTCCTGAGGATCAGGATGAATTGTTCATCAGAGTCTGATTTTAACACACAGGGCCAACTACTAGTAAGTAGATTTGTGGCTAAGGTATATGGTAGGGGACAGGTACTCGAGACTCTAGAGCAGATTAAATGGATGGATAGAGGTTGTCTATTAGAACAATCAAGGAATAAGCGTTCCAAACAGTGTGCTACCAATAAAAACTTGGATCATTTCAATCAGAATATTCCAACGTTTATTACCAAATACAACCCCTATGCACATCTAATCAGGAGATCTTTAAACAAACATTGGAAAATTCTGACAAGCGATCCATGCATTGGACCCAGACTGCCTAAACAGATTCCAGTGGTTTTCAAAAGGACCAGGAATATAAAGACCATTTTGGCTCCCAGCAAATTAAAATCAGTCAAATCCACCAATATAAATAAGAGGTTACTTGTGACTGGTAACCATCAGTGTGGTAGAGGCCGCTGCATCACCTGCAAGCACCTCAAACAAACACAGGACTTTGTTTCTTATAGTAAACACACAGAACACAAAGTGATGGGTCATATCACCTGTCTATCTACTTATGTAGTGTATGCAATTTTCTGTAGTTGTGAACCACAATACATTGGTCGAACGATGCGTACGTTGGCAACAAGGTTTCTTGAACACCGTCGGAACGTTTTATAGGCCTCCAGAAAGTTTATCAAAACACTTTTTGGAGAAACATCATAAAGAGCCAAAAACTATGACCATCATGAGTTTGGAAGCCGTTCCACCCTCCGTATTAGGGGGACAGGTTCAAAAGGCTTTTTGCCAAAAAAACCTATTGGATCTATGCACTGGGCACTTTATCACCAAGGGTGTTCAACGAGTGTATAGATGCAAGTAACATCATTTAGGTCATCACCGGGTGCCTCTGTCTGTCTGAGGGTGGTCACGTCTGGTCTCTTTTTCTTTTGGAGCTATGAAATGCTCCATTCGAGGTTCATCCCCCCCTTTTTTCAGTTACTTTTTTACTTTTTAGTCAGTCAATCACGCACCCGCCCAGTCAATCACTCACCCGCCCAGTCAATCACGCACCCGCCCAGTCAATCACGCACCCGCCCAGTCAATCACGCACCCGCCCAGTCAATCACGCACCCGCCCAGTCAATCACACACCCATCCAGCCAGCCAATCACGCACCCGTCCAGTAAGTCAGTCAGCCGTCCAGTCAGTCTTGTCCTATGACATAAATTTTTAGTCCAAATAAAAAAAAGGTATCACCCAATACTTAACACACACACTATGCGAGAGCCTCTCTACATAAGTGTACACGTGTATGTATAGATACAGAACACACTCATATCAATGACTGTGTACACAAGAAGGGACAACATCCAAGGTGTCCCACATCACTTACCAATGGAAAAAAACTCCATGACCAATCCAGTGTTGTCAGGTTTCAGTCATAAGCAAAGTTTTACAGCATGTCTTTAGCATCAGCGGAGACTTTGCTCTCTCATACTTCCTGCTCAGCGCTGTGCTCATGGGAGTTGTAGTCCTTCTGCATCAAACCATTGCTTTCTGCACTGCATGCACAACTACACTTCCCAGCATCCCCCGCTCTGACTTCACAGTGGTTGGTTAAATACGGTACTGCAATGACTGTTCCCTGGGGCTGGTTTCTTCACCGCTATGCTTCAGAAGTGCCCACATTTTTTTTTTAAAACATCGATTTTAAGGCTGCGTTTATAGTACTGGCTACAGCAACGGCTTGCAGAAGCAAAGCAACGTCGTCAGTAGCGACTGGCCACAGTGGGTGCTACGGCGACAGCTGACATCACAGCTAGCAAAATCGCTGTAGTCAAAAGAATTTGAGATTTACAGAGACAGCGCAATACGTGACTGGCAGCAGCCAATCACATAGCCCCTTCCACCAGCTACATTGCATACCAGTGTGCAACTTTCGCTAGAGCGACGTGTGACATCACTGGTAGCGGTAGCGTCGCTGAGCCAGTACTATAAAAGCAGCATAAGACGCATCCCAATTTCACACGTGAAAATTAGAAAAAAGGTGTGTGTCTTAGAATCGAGGAAATACGGTAATACAGAAAGTAGTTCTCCTAGTTAGAATATAAAAGACCTACCACAGCAATAGTATTTTACGCATGTAGGATAAATGAGTTGGGGTTCCACACAAAGGAACAATTTTTTTTTTTAAACACCGTACATTTGATCTTCAAAGGTTTAAAACCACTGATCTGGCAGGAAGAAAACTGGCAGGAGGAAAAAATTGTTGGAAATACACTGTCCTTCAAAAAAAATAATTTTTTCAAATTAACTATAAAAGCAAAATTGCTTCTAAATAAATTAAAAAAATATTTTTTTGTAAGATGGGTCAACATTTTAATGGAAGTGGCACAGTAGGTCAATATCAGGAATTGAAATGAGGATTTACATACAACGGCTGATCTAATTTCTTAATCTTAATGAACATATTTGCAGTTGCGTACCTCCCCAACCTCAGGTACTTGCACTCACAAGTAAACCTTTTCCCACGATAAAAGGCCGCTGCCAAAGATACAATATGGTAACTTACCCACGCACGTAAAATAACGTGAACAGTTTTGTTGCATCAGTCATACAGCTGTGTGACAGAGTAAGAACACCCTTGGGCCCCACAGAAAGTGGGTCCAAAGCTGGATTTCCGGACTCCACAAGTTGGGTAAAAAGGCGTTCCACGCTACGTCGACAGCCAACACATGGGACCAGCTGAGAAAGTGCATTGAATACTTCACGTGATGTCACCATCATGGCAATAGTCAGATCTTGCTGTTTCAGCATCCTGTGCCGCTAGAAGAAAAACAAATTACACATTTATCGCCTTCCCTAATTTGCAATTTTCCCCCCCTTTTTGACATCATATGAAACCTTTTACCTGATGAGAGTACACAGGGCTCCACAAATTGGAGTCAAGCATAAAGCAGAAGTACACAGACTGACTATTTCAACTTCACCTTGAGGTACCGAAAATACAAGACCTCTTTTAAATCATTTAGCATTTTGTCTGTGTAACAACTTGCACAATGATCCTCGCAATTAAAATTAGAAAACTTCAGATTTCAAGATAAAAAGAAAATGTTTTATTTTTTTAATTAAAAAACGTATTTCTCCAACTAAACATGTTGGGAAAGGCCCAAATGCACCTGTAGCATAGTGTCATCAACTCAAAAACATTTTTGGGAATGCAAGCATCAAAAATAATTCTTCTAAATATCTTATGCTTCAGTCAACAGATTTCAGCTTTTGTTTTCTTTGTTAAGAGAAACAAAATATATAGATTTTGCTTTAAATAACGGAAGTTAAGTTCTCTTTCCTATGTCGATTTTATTTTGCAATGTAATTGCAAAAACAAAAAGCACAATGCAGAGTGCTTTAATTTTCTCTTTTCCCCCACCTAGCAATAAGAATAAATATACATCTACTATTCCTAGATTATCAATAAATCCCCATGCCCGTCAGCTTCTCTGGTACTTCCAGTATCCTATATGAAATCACAAACAAAAATCTCAAGACACACAAGAGATATAGTGCTAAAACCCAGAAATTATTTTCAAGATTAAAGCCAGTATTTAATTTTTATTTTATTTAAGTTGTTTATATTTATTACCTGAATAAACTGCTTAAGTTGTAGCATGTCTATCTGCTGCTTATCAAGATTTGACATGTTATCAGAAAACTCCATCACCATCTGAAAGAGGGGAAAAGGGCAAATTATTAAACCAGTTAACATTTTTCTCCATTGTATGGAAACACTGGCAAACAATATCTGGTTTGCTACTACTTTAGCTGCGAGCATCAAACATCTTTTCAACGTGACTAGTTGGCTTGTCAACTTTATCTCTTAACAAATGTAAAGCATGTATTATAATATAGCACAGAAGAATAGATGTACGCACAAAATGCTAGTGCAACTAACAATCAGGTAATTTTTCAGTGCACAGCTGTCCTAATTATTTTGCTAAACACGGCAGATCTGTAATAAATACAAGAATATAATCTCAAAATATTAATAAAAATGCAAAAGAGGCTCTAGTTAAAAACGTTATAAAAAAAGAAATGTATGCTTTGTAAGCATCTAACTAAAATAGTTAAGTATTAACTAATAAAATACTAGAAAAACTTCGAGACAAACCCAATTACTGTAGAAAGACAGGAGCAGATAAGAGAATAGTACAGACAAAGAAAAAACGTAAAGGCAAAAGCCCCAGTGCTCCATGCTGCACGCGTGCGTGCACAGACTACAGCCGCAATTGGCGGTCTGTAGGGGCGTGGTGGGATGTGCGGGGCCATGACAGGGGGGAAAGAGGGGGAGGCGGCCATGGCGGGGCATATCTCCCCTTCCATTGGTTGCCCGCCAAGCACGTGGCCACACCGTGGCACGGGAAAACAAAATCCTTGACTTCCCTGCCAGCGTACACGCCACAGCGCTGTGCACGCCCACACACACATGGCCACTGGGCCTGCCCCATAGAGGGCTGTTCTATGTGGCGCACACGCCGCAGCGGCCATTGGAAACCTGGCCTAATGCATGCTTATTGGAAAAGTACCCGGGCGCTATCTCTAACCGTGATGAGTGGTAGGTATAAATAACTGGAAAAGTAAGAAGGGTGTAATACAGCCTTATTGTATAGCGTAATTATCTTGGGATGTGACTCGTGTGACTCGAAACCCCAACAGGATCTATCCAGGACCCTTGATGGTAATAGAACACAAGAAGTTTGGCAGTCATACTGATCTTCTTTTTTGCCATTGGACTTCTGTGGATCGCAGAGACGCCGTCTGGGGATTCAGGAGCTGTTTGACAGTCCTGTTTGGCCACGAGGAAGGGGAACCGGCGATTGATTGGATCAATGTAGAAATGACTAGTCCAGGGGATGGATCTGAAGGTTATTGATTATTCCACATGTAACATACAGTACGTAATCTCAGACCCTCCAACTGTACCTTTTTGGCAGGGGCAAATTACTGTGAAGAACCTATTTATCCAACGAGGAACATTCAAGACGCAGCGAGATAAGAAGATTTGAAAGAAAGAAGAATCAGCATCCAGAAGGAAGATTCGGCAGCCAAAGAAACCTTGATGTGATAGAACTTACACAAGGCCGTGTAAGTTATTTATTTATTTTTCCACCAACTTACACATATCACTCTATGTGTGTCTCCCACCCAAGGAGTCAATCACTTAGACTGACGGTTCAATAGAGGTGTTTGCGCCACATTGATCATCAGCGAAAGAAAATACACCTTTAACCTAATGCAGCGGTGCGCAAACTGGGGGTCGCGCCCCCCTGGGGGGGCGCAAGATTGTTTAGGGGGGGCGCAGGAAGCAGCGGCGATATTGCCAGTAGCAGAGGAAAAAAAGCCGTCTGCAGCTGCAATTTTTCTTTTGGCCATTAGGTGGCGCTGTGCTCCGCTGTGCTACAGTACACAGCAGCATTTCCTTGCTTCCTGTATCAGCGTGTGTGACATGGGGAGAAGGGGTGAGTGAGACTGGCACATGGGGGGGGAGTGAGACTGGCACATGGGGGGGTGAGTGAGACTGGCACATGGGGGGGGGGTGAGTGAGACTGGGACATGGGGGGGGAGTGAGACTGGGACATGGGGGGGTGGGAGAGTGAGACTGGGACATGGGGGAGTGAGTGTGAGACTGTGGCATGGGGAGGGTGTGAGTGGCATGAGGGGGGTGAGAGTGTGAGATGGGGAGGAGGGTGAGAGTGAGTGTGACATGGGGAGGGGGGGTGAAAGAGCTACATGGGGATGGGGATGAGAGAGACACTGGCAGGAGGGAGAGAGACACACAATGGCTGGAGGGAGAGTGTGAGAGAGACACCGGGTGGAGGGAGAAACAATTGCTGGTTGGAGAGTGCAAGAGAGACACTGGAGGGAGGGAGAGGCAATGGCTGGAATGAGAGTGAGAGACAATGGAGGGAGGGAGACACTAGGGGGAGGGAGAAAGAGAGAGAGACACACGGGGAGGGAAAGAGAGTGGGGGAGACACTGAGGGGAGGGATAGAGAGGGACTGGAGGGGGAGTGAGAAATACAGGGAGTTGGAGAGATTGGAAGAGGAGTGTGAGACTGGAAGAGGGGAGAGAGTGAGAGACAATGGGTGGAGGGAGAAAGAGACACACTGGCTGGAGGGAAAGAGAGTTGGGGGGATGGAGGGGGAGACACTGAGGGGAGGAATAGAAAGGGACTGGAGGGGGAGTGAGAAATACAGGGAGAGGGAGAGACTGGAAGAGGGGAGAGAGGTCCTGACAGGTTCTAATGTGGCGGGAAGAGAGAGATTAATAATACAGCAGAAATGGGAACGCTATTAGACAAATATTATAATATTTATTTTTAAGTTATATAGTTTCAGCTATAAATACTTTTTTTGTAGACGCGTGGCGGGGGCGTTACAAAGCTGGTTCGCCCTCAATGGCTGAACCAGCTCACGTGCACTGACGTCATGTGATTTTGATTACATAAGGCAGGGGGGGCCCGAGAAATTTTATGGATTAAAAGGGGGGCTCGGCATAAAAAGTTTGCTCACCCATGACCTAATGCATGCTTGCAAGAAGCCTGAGAAATAAAATGGACTAGTTTGAATTAATAGCTACAAGGGAAGCAGTATGATATCATAGTCATTACCGAAACGTGGTGGGATGAAACTCATGACTTAATTTAGACGGTTATTCCTTTTTTCGGAAGGATCGAGCAAAAAGAAGAGGAGGTGGAGTATGTTTATGTTAAACCGGATCTAAAACCTATAAGGGAAGAAGTTTATGAAGGGAATGATGAAAATGTAGAGACCTTGTGGATAGAAATTAGCAGTGGAGGTAAAAGTATAAAGAAAATGTTTGTAGGGATATATGCTATAAACTATCAAATATCTGTGAGCTTGAGGAAGCTAAAATACTTTTGCAAATGGAGAAGGCATCAAAACAAGATCATTTTTGCATTATCAATGGATTTAATTATCCAGGCATAGACTGGGGCAATGAGATTAGCATTACAACAAAAGGAAACAGGTTTTTGGGGGTACTTAAATTTACATGACCCAAATTATTGAGGAGCCAACCAAGGGAGGGGCAATACTGAATTTGGTAATATCACACAATGTAGAAGTACGTAATAACAAATATTCAATTTCGGGAACATTTGGGTAACAGTGATCATAATATGGTCTCATTTGAAAAGAAAATGGTGTAAAAAAACAGATTACTTGGGATCAACAAAGACCATAAACTTTAGAAAGTCAGATTTGAATAAACTGGAGGACTAATCTACATGAATACATTGCGACGATGCTTTTGCAGGGAAAAATGTGGAAGATAAATAGGCATTATTTATTATAATAAAACATTGTTAGAAAAGCACACTAATCAGTGTATACCCTTGGGTAATAAGTATAAAAGATATAAGTCAAAACCAATGTGGCTAAATAAACAGGTAGGAGAGGAAATGGAAAAGAAGAGGCAGGCGTTGAGATTCTTAAAGTCCCCACACTGATGAGACCCATTAAGGTCGAAACGGCTGTCTGTGGGTGGGTTGCTGGCTATGCATCTGCAGCAAGGGGATTCTGGAAATGACATGCAAATGAGCAAAAATTAATTATTATTTATATTATATTATATATATTATTATATAATATAAGATATATAATATTATAATAAATTATATATGATATATTATTATATGATATATTATTATATATATATATTATATATATATTTATATACTTATATAATCAAAAAATAAATAGATGATACCGTTCTGTGGCTAATGAAATGCTTTTATTTGTGCGAGCTTTCGAGATACACTGATCTCTTCTTCCGGCGATGTTACAAGAAGGTCACATTCAGATGACCGAAACGTTGGATGCAGTGCCTATGTATTTGTCTTGAATACAACAGCTTTGGATTTCCCCGACTGTGTGCTGTCTCGTTTTTCCTGCATCCCCATCTGGTAAAATCTGTGTATGTGCATATATGGGATAAGTATCAGTGGATTATCCGTTTACAGTGTGCCAACTGCTCTCTAATTAATAAATAAATATATATACACACACACACACACACACACACACACACACACACACACACACATATTCACACACGTATGTACGTATACACACACACTGCACTGTTCCAGCCCCTAGATGTAAGTGTGTTTTCCAGTCCATAGAGTTAATTCCTCAAAGAGAAGCCAGCAGCAGCTGATTACTAATGACGTTAATCAGACTCCTGGGGTGAACAAGGAAGTGGTTTAAAAGACAGACTGAAAGCTGCTATGCCGAGACTGTTTTCCTCAGAGAAGGGGAAGGGTGATAGAAGTGCTCCCCAGCTGCGGAAGCTGGTACAGAGAACCTACAGAGGAGTTTCTCTGGGCTCAACGTGGGGCTGAGTTCCCCAAGAAAGAAAGGAGGAGAGACCGTGCTGAAGCAGCGGCGTCTGCTCCAAAAAGGACTAAGATAAGTAAAACCCTTATTATTGTATGCAGAGACTGTTACCCTGTTGCATATGCCAGGGCATGTTTTGGGCTTGGGAACCAGCTTAGCTGGCTACCCAGTTAGCAAGGGGTAAAGATACAGTGAGTTAGTTTTCCCTAAAGGGAATAGGTGTTATTTTTGTGTGTTTTGATTTAATCCCTGTAAATAAACCCCATGTAAGAAGTACAACGTTTCCTGCCTTTATCTGGGACTAAAAGATGCTACAACGTGGTGTGGGCATCACAATACACACATATTATATTATATACATGTGTATGTATATATGTTATATCTATATCAAACATATATACATACACATGGATAGATAGGATATTACATAAATACACTCATTTTGAGAACAAAAGAAAATTAACCAGTGCTTAATTTAGAATAGTGAATGTATGATCAGTGAAAAAATGATTGAATACTGTGTAGAGAGACAATAACTGTAATGCAAAGGACTAAAGGAAATATGCAGCTCAAAAACAGTATTACAAAAGAAAAGAGCGCAAATAACCAATAGTATATAGGATTAATTAAACAGAACTTGGTCTGACAAAACGCGTAGGGTCTATGTCACTTTGAAGTACCCATCAGCTGCAGAGGACTCCCTGCTAAACAGGCACTGTGGGACGGGAGACCTGAGGAGATACAGAGCTGTGGCGTATTGTATCCAGTAAACGGATTTGAAGTAAGGCATCCAGCTGCTCGTGGAACCAGCGGTTGATTTAAAGGGAGTGCAAAGTCCACGCGTAGTTAAAGTACGCTGACGGACCGGGGTCTGGCCATCGTTTGCTTGCGAGTGAGCAGGCTGCTATAGGATCAATTTTCGGGTCAGCTAAACCGTGGCTTTCTTGTAAGAGGAAGCTCAGCTGCCGGATACCCTGCTGTTCCGGCTCATGAGGTGATATTGGTGAGATCGCACCGCATACTTTCTATGCACATTTACCACACTGGAATGGCCTTGCCCAATATATCTCAGTTTTCTCTCCTCGTCTGGACATCAATTGTGATCACATTGTGACGGTGAGGGGGTACCCAGGCCATCAATAAAAGTTATTATGCCCGGCTGGTTACCTCTGAAATATATTTGGGGTTTTAGAGTGTCAGCTCTTGAACCTGTCTGTCGTACCTGAAATGCATACGATTGTATGACAATAAAGAATGTGTGTTTTACCTTTCCAGGAGTGCTAACCAGTGGAGATTGAGAGGCTATTAGTTTCAATGGGGGGGTTGAGGGGGGCTGCAGGAAAAGTGTTGTTAGATTGTGTCTAGGTAGCCGGTGTCCAAAGTTGCTGGCCACCACAAAAACGTATCCAGGAATCAGGTCACATTCCCGGGAACATATAGACACATCACCCCGGTCAAAATCCTCCCTTGAAAACAGTTAGGCTGCGCTTATAGGGCCTTGCAACGGCGACGTCGCTCCAAAACAAATAAATTGACTCCGTCGCAAGCGCTTATAGTAAACACGACGGAGCGACACACCCCCCCCCCCCCTGTCTTTCCCCATGCAGCTCACTGCAGACCGGGGGACTCGGCTGCACGCGCCGTCAGCCTGGCAGACACGCATACACCAGGGCCGTAGCCCAAGTCCAGTTTTCAGTAAAGAAAGGAGATAAAGCTCTGGGAATTAACCCAAGCGTCATTTAGTTCTAACTAAGTTTTGTTTTTCTTAAGGGAATGAGCTACAGCCCTTGGAATAAACCAAAGCATATTTCCATTCTACTTTGGGACTTAGAAGAAATATGGTGAAAAACCATCTTGTTTCATAAATGTTTAATAGCCCATAGGGATATGAGGTTTTTAAAGTCTAAGGGCCTCATGCAGAGAGCAGCGCAAAAAGTGAAAGCGGCATTAATTGGCGGATTCTGCCTTCAGAAAGGCAGAAACCGGCAAGTTTAAAAAAAAGCGCCATTTTTTTTTTTCCCCTTCAAATTCGCCGCGCGCCTGGAGAGTTTAAATTCTCTCCAGTTTTTTTCTCTGCCGTATGCAGAGAGCCGCGATCGCCATCTAGTGGCTGTTCGCGGCAAAAAAATGGCGCGATTTTCAACATTTTCCCTCTCCACCAAGCAGCTGGCGCTCCGCGGCCGGTGGAGAGGGAAAAAAAAAAAACGCGATTTTTTCCCCAGTAGTTTCAACAGCGCTAATAGCGCTGGTTGAAACTCTCCATATGCAGAAAGGCAGTTTTCTGCCCTTTCTGCATATGGACATAAAAACTCTCCAAAAA
Organism: Ascaphus truei; assembly: GCA_036426205.1. NCBI lineage: Eukaryota > Metazoa > Chordata > Amphibia > Anura > Ascaphidae > Ascaphus > Ascaphus truei. The sequence goes on along the minus strand of WSYH01001008.1, from coordinate 18,589 downwards.
AGGTAAAAATTTTCCCCCTCTCCAATTCTGCATAGCGCTGCTCTCTGCATGAGGCCCTAAGTCAGGTTTGCAGTGTGTGAGGGATATGGCTAGTGGGAATTAAAGTCAAGGGTCCCATTCTACCATTCATAACCAAAAGACAGACAGACTAAAAGTGTAAAGTATATTGTATTAAACAGGTATGTTTAAAATGTATTATGCTTGTGCACTGTAAAATAAGCTTGGACTTTCAAAGTCGGTATTCTGAGTTAGCCAGGGGGATACCAAACTGTGGAGCCACTGTGTCTACTCGAGGTCCGAACTTGAAAGCCACAGATGCTGCCAGAGGTGTGAAGGACATTTGGGCAGGATGGCTAGGTAAAGTACCCACGTCCTCGGATCAAAGAAAGCCATTCCGGCTAAAATTTGCCTTCCCAGATCTGGAGGCACCTAGCCCCGTGGGTGGCTTCTGCATAGCAAGTGGCTAAGGTGGCAAACTCGCGCATGCCCTTGTCTGATTCAGAAGAACCGCTTGCCCGGCTTCAGAAGACTGGCAGCCATCTGATTGGCTGGATGGAAAGTTCCCACGCTGGGATTGGCTGTAGTATTTTGTGAATGAATGCCAAAATACTATAAGAAACCCTGCAGCCAATCCGGTGTTGAGATTCTCTAAGATTTTGAGCGCCCAGACAGCAGCGGCAAATTTGAAACCTCCAAAAGATTCTCTTGGAGAAATAGACGCGAGACGGCTTCAGAAATTTCAAGGCGAGAAATTTTCTAAGTCCCACTTTTCGGGGCCAAGTTCTGAGAAGAGAACAAAGCATTCGCGGCTGGGATTGCAAGCAAAAAAAAAAAGGAGTACCAGGACGTTTGGTGCAAACTCCAGTCAAGGGATTTCGGTGTATCCAGAGCGGATACAGCGGTGGCGTCAGGAACTTCATTCCGATTTGAGGGCTAGGTCCCGGTCAACTACAAACTTTGTTTTATGGACTGTAGAAGCTAGGAAAGTCTAGTTTTTCCCCCAGTAAGTGTGTCTTTCTCTTGTATTTTGTAATCCACTGTGTGTACGTCTGTTTCAATGGAATAAATGACAATTGGTTTTGCTCAGTGATATGATCCCGGTATAAAAAGGTGTAACTGCCAGGTCTCCCGTGAAACATCACAATATCATCTATCCGATCTCCCCTCATTGAGACAGACCTATGGTTATTGTGTGTCTGTTATTAAGAGGTCACTCCTCTATTGAGTATCAACTTGTGGTGTTTTTTTTTAATCATTGTTTTTATCATTTCATGTTTATGTTTTTATCCTATCTCAATTTGTTTATCAAGTTAGGGGCATTTATTATATGGTATAATAAATAGTTTAATTAATCCTATATACAAGAGAGGTAGAGAGATATTAGATAGATAAACACACACACACACACACACACACACACACACACACACACAGGGCCCGACAAACTGGGCAAAAACCCACTCTCCCCCAACACACCCCCTCACGACACTCAACTGCGGCAGGGTCCGGCAGTGCGGCCTTCTCCCCAGCAAATTCATCTTTCCCCCCTTGCAGTACCAGTTAAAATGATCGTGCTGCGGCAAATGACACGTAACGTGGCTCTGCGCGACGTCACGAAGCTTCCCGTTGCTATGGCAACACGGCGTCATTTGACGCCACGCGGCCATTTTAACTGGAGCTGCAGGGGGAAAAGATGAATTTGCAGAACATGACAGAGAAGACCGGGAGACGCCGCCGCAGGTAAGCAGTCGACAGCGGACAGAATGCACACACCTGTGGCGACAGCATTTGTCGACCCCTGAGCACGAACACACACACACACATTGACAAATTACCCAAAAAGCTACTCGCCACCTAGCCCCGCCCCTAATTCCACCATTAAAAAAAGAAATGTAATAAATTCCTAATAAGAACTAATAACATTCGTTTTTGACATAAGTTTATTATATTACATTCATACGTTACCAGAATTAGTCACCAGCGTCAAATGACGCCGCGGGTCCCGTGACCTAACGTCACGTGACCCCGGAGCACCATTTGACGCAGCTACCAAGGAGGAGGGGGCGCGAGCTCAAGACAGGCAGGCAGGTGGGCGCAGCAGGAAAAGTTTGCACTCCTCTGCCTTTTCTTATATCCCTATTTACTTAAAATTGATCCAGAGGAAGGCAAACAAAAAACCACAGCGACACATTATCCAGTGATATATTTTAAAGGGCAAAAATGAATTTCTTCCTGGCTCCAAGAATTGGCAATTGTAATTTCTCCCTGGATCAACATCCTCCCTATATTTACCTATTTATCATATCTCCTCTACCTCTCTCTCCATGGGTTAACCATGCATTGGGTTGTCACTCCATGTTAGGATCAGGGAGGTGTGGTGTGTGCGTGTTGATCCGCAGTGAAGTAAATTCTTGATTCATGGGAAACTCCTGTGCTTCTTCACATTGACCAAATGCAGTTGGGTTTGATAATTTAAGTGATTATTAACATGCCCAAGAGAAGATTAAAGCGTTACGGTCAGCAGATACACGCGAGTGGAGGGCTTCCCTACCTGTCTTCGGGGTTAGGGGGGACTCTGAGGTCTCCCGTTTGAAGGATTTCCAGATTTGGAAGAAAGCAGGTTAGAGGTATTTTTTTTTTTTTTTAAACGCTCATTATGTGGAGACCGCTGGCTACTTGTTTGAGTCTCTAGAAGCATATTTTGGGGTTTTCAAAAGGTGGACATGGGTGAAGTACATGTGATTCATTGTGAGTTCAGAACGGAATCAGTTAGGGCAGTGGTCTTCAACTTTTTTTTGGTTAGGGAACCCCAGAATTCAATTATGAAATTCTGGGGAACACAACCCCTTCCCCCATCACAAGCACACACACCCTTCGAGAGAGCCCGCCCTCACTATCCATCAGTGGTATTCAACATTTTTTTTGGTTGGGGAACCCAAGAATTAGATAGTGAAATTCTGGGAAACCCCCACCACACACACACACACACACACACACACACACACACTTTAAGGGAACCGGCTCTCGCACTGATTTTCCTCTCTCTCCTGTCAGCCAGAAGTTGATGACAGAAGCAGGGAAAGTAAAGAGGCAGTGAGCTCCTGCATGGGGATGCTGCAGCACACCGGGCATGGGACAGCTGGGTGAGTTTTCCCAGCACTCCCCCTCCACGGCCGTGGAACCCCTGATGGGTGCCCGCGGAACCCCAGTTGAAAATCACTGATCCATCGTATCAGAAGCGCCAGCTGGAGCAGGTAGGGAGACGAAGATAAAGTATACGAGTGGGCGGGTGATGATGCATAGCTCGGGAGCAGCAGGGACAATGCAATGTGGTTGTGCCGCCGCACCACGGACATCATGGGAGAGAAGTCTAGGCTCGTCAGCAGTGGCGGGAGAGGAGCACGGAGTAAGGGTATTATCAGAACAAGTGTGCCAGGAAAAGAGAGCACCCTAGATAAGTACTGACAACAAAGTTATTGGTGAATGACATGTGCTGTAATTTCACCTCATTTGTCAAGCCCTCCGTAATGTGAGATATACACACACACACACACACACACACACACACACACACACACACACACACACGTGTATATATATATAAAATATATGTTTGTATACACATACACACAGCTCTCAAATATCAGGAATTGAAATCCAATTAGTCTAAGCCACGTTTTCTTTTTAATTTATAAAAAATTTTTTTTAAAAAAAATAAAGGGAGGGGTGGGGGGGGGGGGGGGGGAAGTAGCCTGTTCAAATGCCTTTGCTGGAGGGATTTGAATAAATTTTCGGACACAATGTCTATGGGTTTGCAGGTTAATATTTTTTTTTTTTAAATACATGTAAAAAATACATGCTTAAATTACCTTTCAAATACTTATATTACACAAGTCCTTGTAGAAAAAGGTTTAGACTTATACAAGATACAAACATATTTAAAACCAGAGACAGCACATAAAACACAGACAAAGCTCAGTTTTAGCACATCCAAGTAAAATCATACACGGTACAGTGCCTAAATATATATGTATAAATATCTATTAAGTAAAATGGTCTTTTAGTTTGACATTTTTGGCCAAAATTGTTGTAAGCCCCTGAGCCAACGTCACGGCAGACCACAATTCAGGGGTCCCTAACGCTAATATAAATTGTTAATAACCTGTGAAATAACAGGAAGAATGATTTATAGTAAATCTGTCAATATTAGTTGCAAAGTTCTAAGTCTGATTGAAGCCTTTATTAACCTGTACATTACCAGGAAAAGCACTCTGAATTAGAGTTGTCACAACCATCCTGCAAGCAAGCAAGTTCCCCTGTGTGGAAGATGCTATGGAGTGAGCCCTTAACCATTTAAATGTGGGAAGGGGTGAGCTTAAATTAAGTAGGAGGTTATTAACAATTTATATTAGCGTTAGGGACCCCTGAATTGTGGTCTGCCGTGACGTTGGCTCAGGGGCTTACAACAATTTTGGCCAAAAATGTCAAACTAAAAGACCATTTTACTTAATAGATATTTATACATATATATTTAGGCACTGTACCGTGTATGATTTTCACTGGATGTGCTAAAACTGAGCTTTGTCTGTGTTTTATGTGCTGTCTCTGGTTTTAAATATATAATGCCATGCTCAGTAGCACTCCTCTGTGACAATCATATGCTTATATATATGTTGTGGTTATTTTGGGGGTTCAATAGGAGCTTGTTAGGTGTCCAGTATAAGATACAAACATACATTAAAATGGAGAAATCACCACAAAAAGCAACAATGTAAAAATAAATGTACAAATATTATATTTATGCTTTCCCCTCTTTTGCACGATTTTTGCTGACAATTATTAAAAATCCACTCAAGCTTAAGTAAATTGTAATCACTGTAAACCTTGAGATGACAGTCATTCTTAAATATACAAAATATTGTATTTTTTTTTTTTTTAATATACACAGCCCTTTTATTTCATACCCTAAACACATTGTAAGCCTTCTGTAAACGGAGGTCCTTCGATCACATGAAATGCACTTAATGTACACTAATCGATCCAAAAAATATTTAAAAAAATTCTAAGAGAAAAGCTCCACCCAAAACACATTCAACTGGGCTATTATATTATTTTAACAAATAAAACTGAAGATGGAAATAGTGAAATATTATTCCCCCCCAATGCATTTTTTTCCTTGGAAAAAGGCATTCGTCTAAGAAGCGTCAGTGGGGGAGGGATAACTTTAGCTGCAAAGTGTTTACACCCAGGGCCCGAGCTGACAACACACTTAATTTCGCCGTCACGGCTGTACAGGACCAGGAAATAAATACGCGAGAACGACAAAACCCAGTTAGCGAGGTGTCTAATCCGTTTCTAAAGACAGTAAAATGCATATTATTTTGCCCGTTTGCGGGCCTGGTCAGGGAGCGTGGGGGTGTTGTTTGGGGGGTGGGGGGTGTTGTTTGGGGGGTGGGGGGGCTTTTCTGCGGGGGGCCGGGGGGTGGGGGCTGATCGCGGGGGGGAGGCCTCGCCTCGCAGTTGCAACATGCCCTCTGATCAGGGAGCCTTCCGACTCGTCTGACGTCCCCGCCCCTATAACAACCTTTGCCTCGCATGTCTTACACGTTGAATGGTAAGACGCACTCAGTGAGCTCTCACCGTCAGTGTGTCGTCGATGTACAGGGGGATTTGTCTCGTGTCGAAGGGGAATTCTTCCTCCCCGTCCCTGCAAACTGCCACCAAACGCGCCATCTCTGTTACTGCGTCCTGCGCCTCTGCCAGTTCTCCGAGCTCCTCCTGCCTGAAACAGAGCAGCTCATTCAGTGTCGTAAACAGTATCTCCGCCCTCACACCCCGCCTCCTCCCGAAGCCTGCCTGTCCGGCCTCGCACATTCCACCTGAAGCCACATCCCCACATAACCCTCAACAACCGATATGTGCAACATGGCCCATGAACATGCGGGGGAACGTCACAGAAAGTATCTATTTACAAACGTTCCCGATAGATATATCTTTTTTATGTGAATATTAGGCAATGTGATTAACATGAATTGTGTCGAATCAACTACTGTGGAATCAAAATTGCCTATCTTTATTTTTAATTAAAAAAACTTTATTAAGTTATCTACGAAGTGACAGAAACAAAGTCCCAGTACAAAATGCGCATTCAGTAAATATTCGTCTTGTACCAATTATTCACAACTACCAGCATGCGATTAAGACACCGCACATATAAAATAGTGACGCTTGCATTGCATTACTGAACACATTTGAAGTGTATTGAATAGGGGGGGACTAAATTCTCTAGAAGTATATTCATGTTAGTTTCTTGCTTTAACACTGGTTGAAACTGCAGATACAAACACGGGGCCTGGCTTCTAAGTTGCTCATTTACATTACTGAATGTCACAATTGCAATATATTACGGACTTCGTGTTTTTGTTGTTTTTTTTAATAAACATTGTATTTTCAATATGCGGATATAGAATATAAAAATACTATAACACAATATCACAATACTGTCATTCTAATCCCGACAGTAGACAAAGGCCCCATGTAAAATGCACTTTAAAAGTAAATTTTGACTTCATACCACCTTCAATTAGCAAGCCTTGACATTTTTTGAGATCGTTGATGACTTTTGAAGAGTGAGGTTGATTTCTAATATGCGAGATGCACGCTAAATGAGGGAGACTTCAATGCCTTGAACATTTTCTGTATATATATGTAGCCCAGTACCCCTGGCTCTATATGTTCCTGGCCCTAACATAAGTCCTGCTAAGGAGCAGGCAGTGTTAGGGTTAAATTCCTCTAACATGGGCCAGCATGTGAGTCTCCACAATGGGAAGTTATTTTGTTGTGGTTTCCAGTTGTTACTTGTTAGTCTGGAAACCATTGGAGCATGTGCGGGCGAGGGGAGGGCTCACTCCAGTAGTGCTGCCCTATAACAGGAGCTTAGGAGTGGGACCCTCCCCTGGTATAAAAGTCCCACTCCTGGTATAAAAGAGATCTCCCTTTCAAATTTAGTAGGCGTTCTGTATTCCCCCGTGTAGGGAGTAGGCATGGTTCTACTTCAGGGGATGAGGGGGTAAAGACCAGCCCAGGGGCCTTAGGCTGCGCTTATAGTGGCTTGCGACGTCGCTCCAAAACAAATCAATTGACTCAGTTGGCAGCGCTTATAGTAAGTGTGACGGCGACGTCACGTCGGAAAATTTGGTAGCCGGGTCACTTTTGATTTTTTAGAAACAGTCGCCACATGTGACAGTCTCTAAACCAATCAGAGACCGCGGCCTGCCCCCTTTGGTGACGTCGCTGGCGACAGTCGCTTCAAATCAAATTACAACTTTCGCTGGTGGCGACGGGTGATGTCATCAGTCACCGTCGCCAGCACTATAAGCGCGGCCCTAAGCTCCTGGGAGGCCTAGTCCAGGGAAATGGTCCTGCGAGCAGAGCTCTGACCATTGAAGGAGATGTAAGCTGGGAGGAGTATGCTTTTACTTTTTATATTTGCTGTGACCTCACTTATTTGCAAATTATGCACTTCCTTCCACCAGCCTCATTTTGTCTCTAACTCTATTCATATCTCCATCTCTCTTTTCTTCACCGCTTCTCATTTCACATGAACTCCTTTCTTACCTGTGCCATCTGACACCACACAGCTATACCCCCTGCATTAAAACACACCCCTACAAATCATCCTCACACTCTCTCTTTTCATGCTTCTCCTCCTTGCTTCTGGGTATATCTCTCCCAATCCTGGTCCCTGCTTTATTTCTACATGCTCTCGTCCTCACCTCCCACATGCAACTTTTACTCCTTCTGGTGTCAACCCCTCTAACCTCATATCCATCCCCTGTCACCCATCCTCCTCTCTCCCTTTCTCCTGTGCCTTTTGGAATGCTCACTCCCTTTCTAACAAGTGCCTCTCTATGCATGACTTCTTTCTCTCTCACTCTCTGCTCCTATTTGCTATAACTGAGACTTGGCTCACTCAGTCTTACTCTGCTCTGGAAGCCACCCTCTCTTATGGCGGCCTCTTTCTCCCACACTCTGCGCCCTAATGGCAGGGGTGGAGGCGTGGCGCTCCTGCTCTCCTCTCTCTGCCGTTACCGAACCCATCCTATTCCCCCCTCTCTTGCTTTTCCCTCCTTTGAGGCTCACACAGTCCAGATCTTCTCTCCTCTCCCTTTCCACTTGGCGGCCAGCCATCGCCCACCTACCTCTACTCATCCCCTTTCTGCCTTTCTCTCTCACTTTGAATCCTGGCTCTCTTTCTTTCTCTCCTCAGACTTCCCTGTTGTTCTCCTTGGGGACTTCAATTGCCACATTGATGACCCCTCTCTCCCTTGGGCTTCCCACTTTCTCTCTCTAACCTCTTCTTTTGGCCTTCAACCGTGGACTGCAGCCAGCTCCCACAAGAATGGCCACTACCTAGACCTGGTTTTCATTAAACTTTTCTCTCACTGATTTCCCCATTTCCTCCTTTCCTCTCTCTGACCATCACCTCATCTCCTCTCTCACGCTTCTCCCCCTCTCCATCTAGCCCTCGTTTCTGCAGAGACCTGCACTCTATTAACCTACCAGCTTTTGATTCCACTTTACGCTCCTCGCTCTCCTCTCTCAGCCCTGCCTCAGACTCTGACAACCTGGTCAGGAACAACTCTGCCGTATCCTCCTCTCTTCATCTACATGCTTCGCTTTCTCTCTGCTGTCCTCGCCCTTCTAACCCCAGACCCTGGCTAAATTCCCACCCGCACATGCTGCGTTCCTCCACTTGTTCCTCTGAACGCCTCTGGGGAAATACACTCATACACTCGCAGACTTCCTTCACTACAGATTTATGCTGTCCTGTTTCAACTCTGCCCTCTCTCAGGCTAAACAAACCTACGTTTCATCACTAATCAACACGCACAAGTCTAACCACGCCGACTCTTCTCTGTCTTTGACTCTCTACTCAGACCACCCTCGGCTGCCTCCTCTTCTTCCTCCATCTCACCTCAGGACTTTGCTGACTTTTTTAGGGAAAAGGTGGAATCCATACGTCAGAACATCCCCTCTGTTGCCTCCTCCCATCCCACACCGCTTCCTAACTCTCCTCCTGCCTTCCTTGACTCTTTTTCCGCTGTCTCAGAGGATGTGTCACTGCTGATCTCTTCTCCCTCTACCACCTGCCCTCTTGATCCCATTCCCTCCCATCTCCTAAAACCTCTTGCTCCTTCTATAATTCCTACGCTCACACAGATTTTTAACTCTTCCCTCTACTCTGGTACCTTTCCATCCTCCTTCAAGCATGCAACAGTTATACCATTACTCAAAAACAGCAAGCTTGACCCTACCTGTCTTTCTAACTATCAACCTGTCTCCCTCCTGCCTTTTGCCTCCAAACTCCTTGAACGTCTTGTATTCTCTCGATTGCTACATTTTCTCAACACATATTCTCTCTAGACCCTCTACAATCTGGCTTCCGCTCTGCTCACTCCACTGAAACAGCCCTCACTAAAATAACTAATGACCTCCATGCTGCCAAAGACAGATGTCATTACAATCTGCTCTTATTACTCGACCTCTCTGCAGCAATTGACACCGTGTCCCACCCTCTTCTCCTTCACATTCTCCATACTCTTGGTATTCGTAACAAAGCTCTATCCTGGATCTCCTCTTAACTCTCCCATTGTACTTTCAGTGTCTCTTTTGCTAACACCTCCTCCTCTATCGATCTCTCTGTGGGGGTACTCCAGGGCTCTGTCCTGGGACCTCTTCTCTTTTCTCTGTACACAATTTCTCTAGGTGACCTAATCACATCTCTTGGGTTTAAATATCACCTCTATGATGACGACACACAAATTTACCTTTCAACCCCTGACCTGACACCTGCTGTACAGACCAAAGTTGCTGAATGTCTCTCTGTGATATCATGCTGGATGGCCATCTGCCGACTTAAACTCAACATGGCAAAAACAGAGCTCCTTATACTTCCTCCCAAACCTGGCCCCACTACCTCCTTCCACATTACTGTTGGAAGTACCATCATTCACCCAGTAGCCCAAGCACGCTGCCTAAGGGTCACACTCGACTCCTCTCTCACATTCTTCTCTCACATTCAAAACTTATCTAAAACCTGCCGCTTTTTCCTCCGCAATATAACAAAGATACGCCCTTTCCTCTGTACTTCAACTGCTAAAACTTTGACTCAGGCCCTCATTCTCTCCCGTCTCGATTACTGTAACCTCCTGCTGTCCGGCCTTCCTGCCTCTCACCTGTTTCCCCTAAAATCTATCCTAAACGCTGCTGCCAGAATCACTCTACTATTTCCTAAATCTGTCTCAGCATCTCCCCTGCTGAAATCACTCTCCTGGCTTCTGATCAAATCCCTCTTCTCGCACTCAATTCTCCTCCTCACTTTTAAAGCTTTACACGCTTCTGCTCCTACTTACATCTCAGCCTTAATTTCTGGCTATGCACCATCCCGACTCTTGCGTTCTGCTCAAGGATGTCTTCTCTCTACCCCCTTTGTATCTAAAACCCTGTCCCACCTTAAATATTTCTCACTGACTGCCCCACACCTCTGGAATGCCCTTCCCCTCAATACCCAACTAGCACCTTCTCTATCCACCCACCTTAAGACACACTTGCTTAAAGAAACATATGAGTAGCACCGTAGCTAATACTATACACGATACATAAAGCTTGGCCCCCTGCAGACGCACTTACCTGAATGCCCTCCTACTGTCTTGGTACGTTCTCCCCACCAATTACATTGTAAGCTCTTCGGAGCAGGGACTCCTCTTCTACAATGTTACTTTTATGTCTGAAGCACTTATTCCCATTATGTGTTATTTGTACTATTTGTTATTTATATGATTGTCACGTGTATTACTGCTGTGAAGCGCTATGTCAATTAATGGCGCTATATAAATAAAGACATACATAGTACATGAAGATCTATGAGAGTGTTCCTCTCTTGCAAGAGAAGGATTGTATAAGCCTGTCACGGGAGACCAGGCATTTACACTTTATATCAGGATCATACATTGAGCAAAACAAGATAAGTGAAATAAATTGTAAATTTATTTGCATGAAAAGGCATACACACAGTGGAACACAAACTACATAAGAAAGACACGCTTACTTGGGACCTGGGGCAAAAAACTAGACTTTCCCAACTTAATATGACACAAAACAAGAGTCTTTAGTTGACCGGGGACTTAGCCCGAAATGTCCTGGAACTCAAATCGGACTCAAGTGATTTGAATAGGTGCCACGGTTTCCCACAAAAATAGCAAATGTGAATTACAGCATAACAAACAAATGTACAATGATATGTAACCCAAAAAGATACTTCTCAACCTTCCAGGAAATATGCAGTGATTTCCTACAGATGCAGTCTTGGTTCGGGGATGGGAAGGAAGCGATGAGATCAGGAACACATCATGAAAATAAAGAAAATAAAAAACAATAATTGTGCAGTATATTAATACAGTCAGGGCTAAGTTGGTTTCTTGGCTCTTTAGTAATTCCTACTTACAACAAGTGTAAAGTTAAAGCGCAGTGGTCTGACTCAGTCAGAATATGAAGAGGTAAGTTTCACATCTCATGGTGTATTCTGGCCCAGGGAGGATTCAGAACACGAATCTCGTAGATGTCGGATTACTCAGATTCCGGTGTAGTATATGCAATATAAACAAAACAGACCAATGGTCTAGATTGCAAAACAAAATTTATCACACAGATATGGAATAGGAAATGTACTTACAATAAGTACAACTGAATGTACATGTAAAGGTTTCGTGAGACAGTAGGGGTAGTTGAGTCGCCGATCCCAGATGTTAAACTTGCTCCCGTCCTCCCGTGACTCCAACCTAGCCGCCGGTGTATGGCGTCTGACGTCACTTCCGACTGGCGTGCGACTGCATCCGGTTGGGGAGGGTTAGCGACGGACAGCAAGAGGATCCGCAATAGAACTCAGGCGTCTTCACGTCTTGGCAGCTGCAGCAGACTGAACTTCTTAGGCTCTATGCGTTTCGCTGTGTGACATACAGCTTCCTCAGGAGCAGAATAACTTCCCATATGGGTGGATCTTATTATATAGTGTCTCTGATTGACTTCAATTAGCAATCATCATTCTAAACATGCATATATTAACCCACAGGTTCGCCTAAACCAAACAGGCACATAACTCTGTGATTCAAAAATTGCACATAAGTCTCTCCCCCTGTTTCTTAAGTGCAATAATATCACCATGTTTTTTAATAATTAATTTTTGCTTAATTAATTGATTCATAATAGTTACATATCTTATATGTTTTTAATTATTAATAAAATTATTATATTTTTTTTAGGATGTTAGTTAATATGTAACTTATGTGCAATTTTTGAATCACAGAGTTATGTGCCTGTTTGGTTTAGGCGAACCTGTGGGTTAATATATGCATGTTTAGAATGATTATTGCTAATTGAAGTCAATCAGAGACACTATATAATAAGATCCACCCATATGGGAAGTTATTCTGCTCCTGAGGAAGCTGTATGTCACACAGCGAAACGCGTAGAGCCTAAGAAGTTCAGTCTGCTGCAGCTGCCAAGACGTGAAGACGCCTGAGTTCTATTGCGGATCCTCTTGCTGTCCGTCGCTAACCCTCCCCAACCGGATGCAGTCACACGCCAGTCGGAAGTGACGTCAGACGCCATACACCGGCGGCTAGGTTGGAGTCACGGGAGGACGGGAGCAAGTTTAACATCTGGGATCGGCGACTCAACTACCCCTACTGTCTCACGAAACCTTTACATGTACATTCAGTTGTACTTATTGTAAGTACATTTCCTATTCCATATCTGTGTGATAAATTTTGTTTTGCAATCTAGACCATTGGTCTGTTTTGTTTATATTGCATATACTACACCGGAATCTGAGTAATCCGACATCTACGAGATTCGTGTTCTGAATCTTCCCTGGGCCAGAATACACCATGAGATGTGAAACTTACCTCTTCATATTCTGACTGAGTCAGACCACTGCGCTTTTACTTTACACTTGTTGTAAGTAGGAATTACTAAAGAGCCATGAAACCAACTTAGCCCTGACTGTATTAATATACTGTATTAATTATTGTTTTTTATTTTCTTTATTTTCATGATGTGTTCCTGATCTCATCGCTCCCTTCCCATCCCCGAACCAAGACTGGAACTCAAATCGGCACGAAGTTCCTGAAGCCACCGCTGTCTTTCCTCTGGAGAACTTGCAATCTCTTCACCGGGAGTTAGCTCCAAACGTCCTGGAACTAAATTCAGCTTGCAATCCTAGCCGCGACCGCTACGTTCAGTTTTTAGAGCTTGGCCGCAAAAAGCTGGACTTAGAAAATATTTCACCTTGGAATTCTGAAGCCTGTGTCTTTGCTATTTCTTTCGGAGCATCTTTTGGTCGTTTAAGATTTGCCGTGACTGTTCTGGTGCTTAGAATCTGCTGACCGGATTGGCTGAGGGATTCTTATAGTATTTCTGCGTTCATTCATGAAATACTACAGCCAATCCCAGCATTGGAACTTTCTCACCAACCAGAGAGATGCCAGTCTTCTTAAGCCGGGCAAGCGGATCTTCTGAATCGGCCAAGGGCATGCGCAAGCTTTCCACTTTAGCCACTTGGTATGCAGAAGCCACCCGCTGGTTTAGGCTCCACACAGTCTGGTGGGGCAAATGGTAGGACTTTCATTTATCCCAGAACATGGGTACTCAAGCCTAAACCTCCTGCCCAAATGTTCTTCACACCTCTGGCATCCTCTGTGGCTTTCATGTCCGATGTGTGAGTAGACTTGCTGGCACCAAGTTTGGTAGCCCAGTGGTCCATCAGAACATTGGATCTGAAAGCCCCAGCTCATATTACTGTGCACAAGCATATATGTTTTAAAACACACTGTTTAGTAAAAAAAATATACACTTTGAACTATTCTAAGTGCTGGCATGGGGAATAGAATAAAACGCTGCACTTTCTGAAATACTAGCCCTATTCCCCATGCACTATAAAATAGACTTATAAAATCCCTCACAACCTTATGTATGGTTAGAGTACCCCAGAACCCCTATACAGGGACTGGGTGACCTGGGCATTAACTGGGTATCCCCCTTAACCTAGGGACCCCTTGACAAGTTCAGGGACACCTCCCTTCCCTATCCCCCATTTATCTTTCTGGTCTGTGCTGAAGCAGGGAATCCTAGCGGTGAGTCGCACAAGCGTTTTCAAGGGGAGATTTTGCCAGAGCAATGTGTGTATATGTATCCGGGAATCCGACTTAATTCCCGTGTACATTTTTGGGGTATCCAGCAACTCTTGACCCTGACTAGCTAGGAACATTCTGACAACACTTTCTCCGTAAAAGCCCCCCTTGAAACTCATAGCCCAGCAATCTCTGCTTGCAGGCACTCCTGGAAATGTAAAAACACATTCTTTATTGTCGCATAATTTTACAACAAGCATGTACAATCACTGGGCTCAAGAGCTGACACTGCCAGACCCAAACACATAGATCAGAGGTAACCAAACATGCTTAACCTTTATTGTGAGCCTGGTTACCCCCTCACCATAACAATGAGCTGGTCCACCAATAAAGAGGTTATAATGTTCCTGGCCTGGGACTGAAGTTACTATAATTGTTCCTGTGGGGATGAATCTCTGCCCCTGGCAGAACCCTGCAGGATGGAGGCACTGCATCATCCTGAAAACTTGTCCTGTTGTCCTACTCCCCAAGCCATCATGGAGACTCAGTCCTCCTGAGAACCAGAGGGTCAGCACCACAGCACCACAAACACCATCAGACAAGTAAATCTCCCCTAGGCCGGGATAGGGGTGTTACATACCGTATTGGCCCGAATATAGTGCTATGTTTTTTTCCTAAAAATGTCCTTCCGAAAACTGTACTCGTATTATATGGGCAGCCTAACACCTTTTATTTTTCATGTAGAACACCTTCAAAACTTTACGGTCGTATTATGTGCGAGGCCGTACTATATTCGGGCCAATACGGTATATATAATGATACATTCTAAGCAAGACTCAAAGCAATGGATAAGGTAAGAACGCCTTGCTACTGTACATTTATTTTTCATGCTACAGAATTTATTGCACTTGCAACTTAATATATTTGAATCCTTATAACATCGATGCAAAATGGTGCAGTAAACTTGAAAAAAAAATGTTCCATACATTTTACTTTTCAAGCCACTTAAACTCCTATTGACCATTTTTGATTGTTTCCATGTGTACTTATTCAAGATAATTATCTCAAAGTTATATACAAATATTACATCGATTATAAAATTAATGGTGCGCGTTCGTTTTTAGCGGGAGGAGGTCCCCCGAGCTGAACCACGTTCATCTCTGCTGAGGACCCCCTGGGTTGCCAGATACTTACAGGAGAAGATGCCCCCAGTATTTCACGAGAAGATTAAACCCCCTGCCCCACGCAGGCCAATAGGAACCTGCAAAGGATGACATTTCAGCTTCCTATTGGTATGCGTACTGGAAAGTATCTTTCCCCGGTCTTACTAATGCTTTATAAAGGGGCATAATTATGTTTACTTCCCTTCCATCCATTGCCCGTTTAATTCAAAATAAGATCTGGTTTGCCTTTGCAGCTACTGCATGACTTTGGGCACTATTGCTAAGCCTGCGGTCTACAAGCACTCCTAAATCCTTCTCCATCAAGGATTCCCCTAAGTCACCCCAATTTAATTTGTAAATCGCCTATTTATTCCTGCTTCCCAAATGTATAACCTTACATTTATCTGTATTAAACCTCATCTGCCATTTACCTGTCCAAGTTTCCAGTCTCTCCAAGTCTTTCTGGAGAGAAATTACATCCTGCTCTGATTCTACTACCTTGCACAATTTAGTGTCATCAGCAAAGATTGAGACTTTGCTCTTTATGCCAACCTCAAGGTCATTAAAAATAAGTAAAAAAAGCAGGAGTCCCAATACCAATCCCTGAGGTACTCCACTCACAACTTTAGCCTAACCTGAAAAAGTTCAATTTATGACAACCCTCTGTTGTCTATCCTTCAACCAGTTTTCAATCCAGGGGCATATATTTTTACTGAGTCCAATTTCCTTTATTTTGTACACCGACCTCATGTGGAACTGTATCAAAAGCCTTTGCAAAATCGAAGTAGGAATGGTATCCCAAGGGGGAGAATTGAGGCGGTGCATTGTGTTTCAAGTGAAAAAACAGATGACTTATGCTGGATCGCTTAATAAAAAGTTTACTTTATTGGAAGAGCTGCAACATGTGGACAAACAGGAATCTTGATAAGATCCTCTGACGCATTTCACCCATGCGTGTGCTTTGTCAAAGAGTCTTAGTCAATGCAGTGCACCGCCTCAATCCTCCCCCTTGGGATAACATTTCCTGCATCTACCTTAGGCTGAGAGCACGCTACATTCGGGCGTCCATGATGTCGTTAGTACTTTATTCTTTCCCACTTCTATTGCCTTTCAAGTTTATAATGCATTATTGGTCTTGCTCCAGGGGTTAAATATTGTCAGCGGATCAGGGGGTCTGGGTCCCCATTAATACAGGTACTTCAGACATCCCCAGCGCATCAATTCTACAGCATACCCTGTACATCAGAGCAATTATGACCCTCTTTTGAGTTGTACTCAAACAAATGAACCCGGATGTACCGTCAATATTTTTTCTATTTTTATTTTTCTCTTTGTATACATCCGATCATATATTATTATCAATTGGATGTTTTTGCACACTCAAGAGCTCTGAACTAGGAAACTATGGTTTCCGTTTTTTCTTGCAAAATCTAAGTAGACCACATCAACGGCATTACCCTGGTCTAAATTCCTACTTCTTCAAAGAAACAAATAAGGTTAGTTTAGCATGATCTATCCTTCATAAATCCATGCTGACTATTACTAATAATTTTGTTTTCCATTAGGTATTCCTGAATATTATCCCGTATTAAACCTTCAAGTAGCTTCCCCACTAGTCAGGCTTACAGGCTAGCTAAATTAGATTTGTTTACATTAGAAAAGAGGGAATATAATAACTATATACAGGCATATCCCGCATTAACATACGCAATGGGACCGGAGCATGTATGTAAAGCGAAAATGTACTTAAAGTGAAGCATTAACTTTTTTCCACTTATCGATGCATGTACTGTAATGCAATCGTCATATACGTGTATAACTGATGTAAATAACGCATGTGTAACAGGCTCTATAGCCTCCCCGCTTGCGCACAGCTTCGGTACAGGTAGGGATCCGGTATTGCTGTTCAGGACGTGCTGACAGGCGCATGCGTGAGCTGCCATTTGCCTATTGGGCGATATGTCCTTACTCGCGAGTGTACTTAAAGTGAGTGTCCTTAAACCGGGGTATGCCTGTACAAATATTTTCGGAGACGATACAAGAACTATTCATCCCAAGAGCAGTACAAAGGACACAGGTCATCCCTTAAGGTTGGAGGAAATTAGATTTCACCAGCAACAAAGGAAAGGATTCTTTACATTAAGGGCAGTTAAAATGTGGAATTCATTACTAATGGAGACTGTGAAGGCAGATACAATAGATATCTTCACAAAAAGGTTGGACATCTTTTTAGAAAGTAACGGTATACAGGGATATACCAAATAAGTAAACATGGGAAGGCTGTTGATCCAGGCAGTAATCCTTGGGAGCTCATGACCTGCATACGGGACAAGGGTTCATACTCCGCTCGCAAGCAGTCCCACTTTTCAGCTCCGCAAAGGTCCCTCAAATGGACAATATCTCCCCTAAAGGACAAGGGTTAATACACAGCTCGATAGAGAAAATAGGCTAAAGCGCTCCAATGCCAGGAATAAAGGAATATTATAAGCCAAAACCACTAATCCAGGGTATAAAAAAATGAGTAATGGTATTAGTACATAATAACCACTAGTATGGGTACTATCCTCCTGAAGATAGGTGGTAGATGGTACAAGCCCACCCACAATCAGTCTCATTGGCAGGTTCCCCTGAATAATAAGCAATACTCACAAATCCTAGGAGTGGTAGGCAGGCTGTGCAGCTTCCAATATTGTAGTAAACAGGAATAAATGGAGAAACAAAGCGCACAAGCAAAAACGGAGCAGGAAGGACGCAGAATCAAAAATAGAATAAAAGGGCACTTTAATGTGACACAGCGTTCTTTTTCAAGGATCCTTCCTTCTCCGTTTTTGCTTGTGTGCTTTGTTTCTCCACTTATTCCTGTTTAATACACAGCTCGCAAGCTGCCCCATTCTTCACCTTCGCAAAGGTCTCAAAGATGAGTAACATCTCCCCTAAATCTGTCCCCATATACCATCTGTCACGAACAGCACACAAGTGGGCACGTGACTTAGATATGCAATCAGGGTTAATACACACAGCTACTCTAGCCAACTCACCTTTAACATGCTTAAGGTACCTCCGATGAGTTAATATTAACGCTGTATTCAATTGCAATAATATCTATATGCTTCCACCACCCTCGATATTTATGCAAATAAGAGATGTCAAATTAGTATTTGCTAGAGTCCCTGTTCCCTGTTTATTATAGAAAAACTATGCACTTTAACATACATCCGTTGTAGCGAAATGTGTCCA